>JAFBJT010027670.1:0-16177 GCA_016785325.1 Chascanopsetta lugubris | reverse complement strand
AGGAGGAGGAAGAGGAGGAGGAGGAGGAGGAGGAGGAGGAGGAGGAGGAAGAGGAGGAGGAGGAAGAGGAGGAAGAGGAGGAGGAGGCCATGATGGGTTCAAAGAGGTGCACACACTCTGTCCCACTTTTGAATTCGGTGCTTGATGCCCCCCTTTGCCCCCCCCCCCCCCCCCCCCCCGACCCCCTCCTCCTCCTTCATATGTTCTCGTAGAATATTTGTACGGGCGTCTCTTCAGCCCCGTGTTTATTTGCCTCTTTACGTGACAACTCATTTGTTATTCATTGGGAAAGTAATAAGCTGAGTGGGCCCGAGCACAAAGTATCATCAAGAGCCACACGAAATAGTAAATAGGCTGCGATAGAATCGTAATCCCCCTTCAAACCGCACGGCGCACAGCTCTGAAATGCCATAGACGGTTACGGCGGCAGACCTTTCGCTCGGAGCGAGCGGCGGCGGGACAAGCGCAAAAACGTGGCGTCGTGTTTGTCCTGAGTGAGGCGTTTGACCTCCGGACCGGACCGGGTGGAGGAGGAAACGCTCTGGTCCACGGGCCGCACGCGACACAAAGTGCGAGGGGTTGACACAGTGCACGCGGCCCCCCCTCACTTCTGCCCCCGGAGGGTGTTCGCATGTGCTGGTGTTCTGAACAGACGCAGGCAGAAGTGGAACTCTCTCGATCTGCCAGTTTCACATGATGATCTGCGTATAATTGGCCTCAGTTGCATGCTGGGTAATTGAGGTAAATAGTGCAGCCGTCACCTTGCCAGGCTGAGGTGTCCCGCTGACAGTTTGGCACTCGGCCCGCACATACACACACACACACACACACACACACACACACACACACACACACACACACACACACACCTGTGGCACTTCACATGTTAGGTTTCATCAAACTGAGGTTGAGCTCTTTAACATAAATAATAAAGGATTTGAGGATTTGAAGGATTTTGAAGCTGGAAAACAGTAACAAGGTCAAATACTGCACATTGTACTCCACTGCAACACACGACATTCCCACACTGCCAACGCTGAACACTGTTTCCATTATACTCCAATACTGTGGTACTTGTACACGCAGCTCTATTGTTTACATTACGGGGCGGCAGTATAGCTCAGACAGTGGGGACTTGGGCTGGGGTTCAAGTTCCGCACGGACCAAGTGTGGCTGGAGAGGTGCCAGCTCCTCCTCCTGAGCACTGTCGAGGTGCCCTTGAGCAAGGCCCCGAACCCCCAACTGCTCGCGGCGCCTGGGTATGGCAGCTCTCCATCAGTGCATGTACTGTATACAGGTCCTGTTTGATGTGTGTGTGTGTGTATGTGTGTGTGTGTGTGTGTGTGTTTCAGACAGCATGTGAATAACAAAAGGGTGGAAAATGTAATTCCCCCGTCGTGGGACTAATAAAGGTCGTCTTCTTCTACTGCACATTACAGTTCATCAATGCGCATTATATTCCGATGCTGCACATTATACTTCAGTAAAGCAGGTCTAATTCCAATGCTACACATTATATTGTGATGCTACACTCCAAGTTACACTCCAATGATATTCCAGTACTGTACCTTAATCCAATAAGTGCACCAAACATCCCACTATGAGACTGAGAGCGGACATGGACACCAACAGACAGATCACAGAGCTGGGATCGGAAAGGTTATGTGCCAGCTGCCGTCGTCTTGTTTTGTAGGATTGGTTAGATCCCGGTTAAAAGCAGAACACAATCAGGAGTCTGACTCAGGATTTCTCTTTTTTCTAAGGTTTCTTTATAACATTGTCAGACAGTGTGTTGGCAGCATTTCCCATGGAACGATACATGAATCACGTGGGGAAGGCACAAAAGCCACATTGAGGGCACTGATCTCAAAGAGAGTGTGAAAGTGGGTGCAGCATGATCAACTTAAGGTGGGTGAGTATTTTATAGGAGAAGCCCTTTAATATAAAGTGTGTTGACCAATACATCATCATCTCCCCACACTTCACTTACTCCTGAAACAAACTGTGAGGTCAGATGATCACGTCCAGTGAAGAAGATCATATGTTTTGAAGGATGGACGGAGGTTGCTTTGCCTCTCTTTCATCACGTTGGGCAGGTATTGTGTGAAGAGGACATCACTTATCGTACCACACTCTGGCAGAGATATCTCTTAAGTACCTCGGCCGAATAAAATGTTATTTATTCAAATATAAAAGCAACTAATACATATGATCCCGTGAAATGAAGCTTTAAAAAAAAAAAAAGTGCTTTGCGACTCCTGGAAGTTAATTAGGATCACAAAGGGGATAATGGACTACGGT
This sequence comes from Chascanopsetta lugubris, assembly GCA_016785325.1. NCBI lineage: Eukaryota > Metazoa > Chordata > Actinopteri > Pleuronectiformes > Bothidae > Chascanopsetta > Chascanopsetta lugubris. The sequence goes on along the minus strand of JAFBJT010027670.1, from coordinate 13,876 downwards.
TCATTCAGTCAAGCCTCGGTGCAGCACTTGGATCTTACTTTCTAATGCAGGAAGCTGGATGAAGAAATAAATAAAATTGTACCATTGCACTTTATTTCCATAACCCTGCCCTGCTTAAGGCAGGGGAGCCACTGAGCGATCGAAAAATTAGCATGCTGTCACCTTCAGTGTCTCTCCTCTGTCATTCAGAAAAACAGGCGAGTGTGCCGACACATGAACCCATCTCACATCCACTGCAGAAATGTTAATTAGGAAGCACGGCATCCCACAGCTCCATTTCTCCCCGCACGCCTAACTGACATGTTATGTATTTAAATCCCTTTCATGTGCCCTTATTATAGAGAAGATGAAGTCACATGCAAGTGATGGGAAATGTCATCATGGCTGTTGCGGTGATAATTTTGATTTTTTGATTTTTATGCATGCATGCTCAGCAAAATAAAGAGGCGGAAATTGCTTATAAATGTGCCTGTATGTTTTTTTGTGAGGCCTGTTTTATGTGAGATGCCTGGATTTGAGAGTGAAATAAATCCAAGAGTGATGTAATTAATTTGGGGGGGGGGGGGGGGGGGCCAAAACAAAAAAATATGAAATGTTCGAGATGAATCGGTAAATGTTTAACTCTAGATATGCAGTCCACATACATCATTTGCTTGACTGATTACACATATAGAGGATTGTCGGGTCAGTACACAGAAAAATTAATTTTGTTGATTCAGTTGATCTTCATTCACTTGTGTCTTTTTCATTTAAAGAAAAAAAAACATCTAACTTCATTTTCTCAGCTGTGTGCTTTTGGCTATTGGACGCCACAGGCTCTTTAGTCTGCTGCCAACAACCCTATTGTTGAGGAAATGGTGCCCTCCCGTGGCTTCAAAGAGGAACTACACCCAGCACAGCACACCAGGGAAATGTTTCTCATGCAATCACTTCCTGTGGTAAACATTAAGATGAGGTTGATAAGATTATAACAAGAACCAAATGAATAAAATAGACTTCAAGAAAATTCTTTCCCTTATCTGAAAAGTGTACTGTTTGATGGCGCTAATCAACATTCAGAGGCGTTCTGTTGACTAAGATAGTAGAGAATGATGAAACATACATGTAACTGTGATTAAACATACGCAGTGTTGTGTGAACACAGGACACTCTCCAGTTCAAAGCCAAGAAAAGAAAACGGGAGGGGCAGATTATCACAGATACCTTTTTATAAAGCAGTGGAGGCTTTTAAAAGTGACCTCATTGTCCCAGAGTGAGTCAAATAATATGAGATCAGAATACTAGCGACCGAAAGCCAATTCACACATGCCATATCTTTTAAAAATACTTTTATTCTTTGCAAAAGAGGCATTGGGAGCATCAGTGCGTTCTATGGCTTGTGTACAGAGTTTTTGTATGAGACAAAAATCATAGAACAAGCCCTTGAGTGAACTGAGGGCCCCACCCATGTTTACCAAGGAGGAATGTTTGAGGCAGCTACTTTGCAGCTGTTACAGAACATGGTCTTAAGCAGCGGGCACGGCATCGGCGCTGAAAGTGTTAGAAAGGAATGCTACTGTACAGTATGTGGCTTAGTACTCGACCCTGCGCGGCAAGTTACATAAAACCTGGACAAGTCGGGCTATTTGGAAACACTCTGCGGTGTGAGCCAGGCCTAAATGTAGCAGATCGTTTTGAAGAATGCCAAGTATGTTTCTCTAAAGGAGAGAACCAGAAATTAAAATACTCCACAACTACTCGAGAGATACAATGTGTTTGGTTGGGGTTTTTTTTTTTTGTCTGGGAGCTCTTAAAAGGTTCAGTTTGTAAGATTTAGGTGACATTGTTTCCAATTCCATAGATAGAAAGGAAAAATAAGGTGTCCAATCACCTGATTATGCAAATTGCTGTTTTCATTCCCCTTGAAGGAGACATTGTATTGACATCAGGAGCAGCCAGTGGCTCAGAGAGGACAACCAAAACAAAGGAAACTAAACCCCCATTTAGTTGCAATGGTGACTGGAAGTTACCATGGGTCCTAGGAGTGAGGTAAGGGGTATTAAGCTGCAACATGTAACTATACATAATAAATATCACTGAATCCTACATATTAAACCGTTAGTCATTGCGGACTCTACACCTCAGCAAATTATCTCACATTTATCAATCATTTATAACTCTGGGAAAATAGATCTAACCGCGGCGGCATCCATCTGTTCATTTTAACGTTAACTATTCAAATTGACGATCGGGCGTCAGAAATGGGCTACGCTCGACATATGGGCACAATCTGCTTGGCAAATACGACAGAGGAATGCACACATTCTGCCCAGAATCTTTAGTTTTGATTCATCTTGCTGCTTTGTTTTGAATGAGTTGGCTCGTCCCAACAAAACAACTTGACAAAGTTTTGGCATTGTTAGCGATAATATCATTATAACCCACGGAGCTGGTGCTTGCAAGAGAGCGGCCTCCGCTGTAATCCGGAGGCTGTCATCACTCGGCCATAGCAGCAGTTTGGGTTTGCATGTGAGGAGAGAGGGAGAAAGAGCTCCTCCTTAGATTTGGTATAATCTCCGAGCACTGCTGAGCCTGTGCCCAGGTTTGAGAGCAGAGAAATCATTGGATCAGGCCCAGCATGGGATAAAGCTAACAACAGTGCAGAGTGAATACAGTACGTGTGTGAGTGAGTGTGGGGAGGGGGGGGGGGGGGAGGCGCAGCAAGCTAGCAGGTTAGGTTATGTCATGTGGTTGTACAGTTCAAATTACCTGTACCTTTTTTAACAGCGAGGCCATTGAAAAAGCGAGTTGTGTAAGTACAGCATCAGCAGTGAGCGGAGTCAATGTGTTTCAGTACATTCATTGTCAGACCCTGCAGAGCTTGGTTTTCAATTCCTGTGTTCTCTCTCTCTCTCTCTCTCTTTTGGGAGGTGGGCGAGATCACAGTGGGGGGGGGGAGAACGGGGGGGGGGGGGGGGGGTGAGATGATTCAGGGCAATTCAAACAAAAAAAGGGCTGAGGGCACCCACACAGTCCAACCCGCACACACATGCACACCCACACACTCAAAAACATTCTCACACACATTAATGCAGGAGAAAAATATATTAACATTTGCATTAGGAAACAGTACAAGGGCCTCAGTGTAGCAAAATACCTCCTCTGTCCGATAAAAATGTGGAAAAGAATCCATGTGGGTTGTCCATTGTACGAAAAGTGACTCTTCCTTTGCCTTCAACAAAATATCTTTACTTATTTAAGAAAAAACATATCCCCACAATTTGAAGAAAAAAAAAACATCACCCCTCTCAAAAGTTTGTTAAGTGAATGGAAGCCACCTCTGGAGTTATGTGGTTCAGATTAGGCATTAAGGCTGAGAGGTCAACAGAGAGCACTTAACTCGTCATCCATTAAAATGAAACCCCAAACTTGTCCCAGCCAACAGTCCAGCTGTCTGGCTTTGTAAAAACTTCATCTCAGACCCTTCAGGAACGAAGCCATATATTCTCTCCTCCTTTCTGTCTCTCAATAGACAAAACTACCCACGGCCGCCATTCTCTTGATGAGTCTGATTCTTGAGTAAAAACAATGCATTCCTTCGACAACTTTAATCCCACTGCCCCCTGACAGAAATCCAGCCGGTATTGTAGTTTGAGCCCATTGCTCCATCCTTTTTTAAACAATTGGTTGGCAGGAAAGCCAAAAAAAAAAAGTATTTCAGTCTGGCAGAGCAAAGGATCTGTGGGTCTGATGTGCTCCACATGTCTGTATCCCACAGAGACCGTCCAAACAGCCACAAGAGACCCTGAACAATATGTAATGGCTCTCTCTTGTGCAGAATCCACAGTATATGACCAGAGGTTTAGAAGACTTACTCCAACCCACGGCTGGCTTACACGAACCAAAGAAAGCACAAAATAATCTGAACAGTTTCACAGCATGTTGGCATTCCCATCTAATCTTCTCTGTCAGAGCAGGACCCTTCCGCTCAGTCCACGGGGCCCTGGAAGATTAGCTTGGAACAGCCCTGAGTGAGGCTGAGCTGTGTGGCACAGAAGGGGCAGGCAGCATGGAACGCGTGGGTGCCGTGGGGCAGAGGGATCTCCGCCCAGTACTTGACGGACTTCTCCGAGCACACGTGTCCGCATGGCACGAAGGCGTGCGTGGGCGCACCTGTGTCCACGTAGAACGCCGGCTCGCAACCCAGCCACAGCGGTACGTACGGCCCCACCACTCGGCACATGGGACACTCCCGCTGGGTGTTGGCTTCGTGCTCCGAACGGTGGCCCCAGTTGTGGTAGCCGTGCACGTGGCCACAGGCCAAGTACACCCAAGGCTGCTTGTCCTCCAGGGAGGAGAGGGCGCGGCTGCGCTGCATGCTGGGGAAGGCCAGCGTGTTGAGGCCAACGGGACACTGGGGCCGGGCGGCGTTGATCTCCTGCCGGAGAGCCTCCAGGTGTTTTTGGGTGGGAGTGTGGAAGAGGCCTTCTGCTGTGCGCCACAACAAAGTGGCTCCGCATAGATCCACCAGGGAGCCATCTTGCAGTATATTACTCTCATTCTCCACCTGCACAGCATGATACAGCAGATACACATCTTAACAATGAGAAAGTATTCATGTTTCACACGCGGTGGTGTTTCTGGTATGTCACGGTGACATTCAATCCAACCATTCATGCAAAGAGTACGTGTGAAGACACTGACCAGTTTGCCGGGGGTCTGTGCTGAGCGGGTCTCTCTTAGTGTGTAAACGTCACCACAAACGGAGATCTCTCTCCATACACCCGGCTTGGACTCTTCTGTAAATCCACCCCTTGGGTGCATTACCAACACGCCATTGGTTGTCAGGCCGTCCATGTGACCGTCGGGGTTTTTCCATTTCGCAGCTTTTTCCTATAGGCGACACAACTGATGAGGAGGCTGACTGACGCATACATTTAAAGTGCATTTGTTTATGTTGCTTATGAATATTAACGCCTGTAGCATAGATAAGAATTTTGTAAATCTACCATTGTCGCAATAACTAGTAATTACCCCAAGGAAGATGTTTTTGGAGGAGTCAAAGCCAGCTGCATAGATGCGGGCGGTGAAGGGAGGGTTTCGCTCACAGACGACTCTGCAAGCAAAGCGAGAGATGGTGCTCTGTGTGATGGGGGTCTCCTCTCCCTCCTGACCTCCTGCTACTGTATCAGTCACCACAAAGTCTATGGGACTCTCCGTGGAGCGTCCAATCTAAAAAAAGAAACAGTATGAAACATGGTATGATCAGTATCTTTCTAAAATACAGAATCCCTTATTCAGATCTTCTTTTCAATACATTGACAGAAATGCAAGGAGGAGTTCCTTTTTAATTCCCTCCAGATGTTTGAACTCTGAACTCTCCTGCCTTTGGCGTTTCTGCCTTTTTGCCAGTTTCTGGCAGTTTGATATTTGAATGACAACACACAAGGTCACGTTGCTGTGTGCGTGTATGCGTAATAAAAAATGCTGAGGCGTAATACACTCAGGGACAAAAAGTTCTGTACAGCAGCATGTTGTTATATCACTACATCTCAGAAGGGAAAACATTTTTCCCAAGAAGAATATTTCAGGCTTATTTTAAACAGACCACAAGGTTCAACACTGAAAAAATGTCCAAACAATACACAAGCTGAACAAACGGGGGTAAAAATAAACATTTCCCCCTTTCATTTCCTGTTTTTTTAATCTCAAGTCATCCTGAAGTCTTGTTTTTTGAACAGCTACCCTTCTCTGCAATTCCACTATTTTCATTTGTTAGTGTAAAAATGACAGAGATCTAATACAGGCCCGAATGAGAAGCATGCGTCTGTTCTGACCTCCCTCTGGTCATCAAGTTCTGCCTGTACATTCAGATTAATGCGACAGACAGAACAGCTGAGCTCACACACACACACAGAGGACACACACTGTATATCCTCTCTGAGACGATGAAGGGCAAGAGGGGGGAAAACGTTTGCAATTAAACAATTGAAGAGGATCCAAAATGACACTTCAAAACAAACATCTAATTAAACTGGCATTTTAACTATGATTTGACAGTTTATCTAAGTACTTATTTTATGTTGTGAGTTTATGCGAGTGGAGGAAAGCAGGACCTCACTGCTCAGAGGTATCATACCATATACCCATACCACTGTGGGTCCTCCTTCACTGAACTCTATCTTACCTGAAACATGTCGGTGTCTTTGTCATGGCTGTACTCCACCACCACCGTCTGGTTCCTGGACAGTGTGTAGGAGATGCTGTGTTGGCCTTTACAGTTCACAGCCTGATGAATGAAAAGAAACGAAACATCTCATTAGACACATCCAAACACTTCAATCTTGATGAGGTAGAGACGGTGTGATGTTTTTGGCTTTAAACACCACATGTTAGAGTCCCACATGTTCACAATCCTTGGTTATACCTTGTGCAATCAATGTATCACAGCTGACAGAGAAAAGATTAATACAAGATGGGGAAGACCCAACACAGCTTCAAAAGTTCACAGGAAAAATAGTTTCTGCGTTATAAGTCAACCATGTGTCTGAATTTCAATCCTGTCATCTACAACATTAAAAATCCAAAGCATTATTATTTGATGCTTCGATTATTCGCTGATCAAGTCAAAATCCAAATCTTTGAGGTGGAATTCTTTGAAGCGGGACGGAGAAGAGCACGGTGAAGTCACACTCAATTGACAATGACCATAAATTGCATAGCACTCAGTGCCTCAGTCAACAAATGCTCTAGAAGTGTGGGTTAGAGTCAGTGAGGCCTTGACTCTCATCAACACCGCACCTCACTCCACCATCTTCCCACACTAATCTGCACGTTCCATTTTCAAAATACCCCCCCCCCTCTGTCTCTTTGTCACGTGCAGAAGAGAAAAAGAGAGAGAGTGAGAGAAACTGGGTCAACGGCACTGCCACGCTCTGCTGTAACATCACAAACAGACAGACGGGGACAAATGTCATCATTGCATGCAGCCTCATCTCCACCACACTGCTATACACAAATGGTGCAGCACCTGTTCAAACGGCTAAAAGAAGTTTGCGTGTGCTCTCCACAGAAAGATGTATTTTTAAAAGCACCACGCCTCCGAAATGTCACACACCTCCTCACCGAGTAAAAATGAAAACAGAACCACATGCCCAGCTAGCCCCCTCAAAACAAAGCAAATGCTAACACTCACGTGCACAAACGGGAGTCATGGAAATCCAGTGTTAAGCTGAGAGAGCAGGGGCAGGGTTTGAAAAATTAAGCTGGCAGTGGCATCATGGGAGTTCCTTGTTATCTGTCATGAACACCGGCATGTGCACAGACACGTGAGCTCTCCCTCTCCACTCCTTAGTCAGAGTGCTTTTAGTTTATATGCATGGTGCTGCAGCACAGTGAGGGAACAGGGGCACGTAAAGGAGAATGTTATAGAATATACTGGACAGGGGAGGCTCTATTCAAATCAAGCATGCCATGCTGATGGTCTCTTGAGGAATGGCTATTTTTGACCATGTGAGCAGCTAGCTGGAGAGGGTCAAACTATTGCAACAAATCCCCCCCTCAGTTTGCCCTCATAATCCAAAGCCTGGCAGAAGCGCATTGGAGAAGAATTGTAGTGAAACAAACAGGGGTATAACTGTAGTTCCCACCTCTGAAACAGGCTATGACAGTGTAATGTGGATTTGCTCTTGAACAATCCACTAATAAACAACTTTTATATGCAGCAGAGACACTCGGCTCAAACCGGTATAAAACAAAACACAGTCGCAGGTAGAAACCTCACAAGCTGATGTCAGCAGCCGAGCTCAAAGAGGTGGGAGTAACCCGAGCCGGAGGCCCTTTAGCCAGCAAGCTCAACTCTCAACAAATGTCTGAAAAATTGGCCCCAGAAAGGTGCCGAGGTAAGCAGGTCCTCCAGCTTGTTTAGCAGTTTTACTTGGGAACCAAAGGGAGGAATGCAGGAGAGGCAGACATGTTACACTGGATGGGGCAGTTTCTGGCAGCCACACTGATACAAACACAGACAAAAAAGGGCTTTGAGGCCCAGCTAGGAACTGAAGTTATTGTACTGGAAATGTCAACTTTAAGGTCTGCCAACAATAACGTAAAGGGGCTTACTGCATGTTCCATAAGCTGCTGAAATAATTACAAAGAAACCACAGCAGTGCTAAGGAAGGGTCTTGTGTTTGTTTGAGATGTTAAATCACCTGGGTTCAATAAAAGCACAAATGGGCATTGTTCATCACTTGGTTTACGGTTTTATTTGGACAATTAAACACACAAAAATGGAGCAGAAACGTGCGAATTGTCCTTAAAAGTCTTTAAATCAGTGATTCTCAACTTTCTCAGTGGGTCGCGAGCCTGACTGGAAAAATAAAGTTTTGTTGTTTTTTTCTGCTTTTATTTTGAAGAGGAATTTGTATTACCGTAATTGGAGTGCCATCTATTCACACTCCTTAACAGTAGGTGGCGGAAGAAAAAGACCCACAATGTTTGTATGCATATGCTAATTGCCATGGCAAAACGTATGTACCACACCAACTACATAAAATATGTATTTTCTTATATTAAGGACAAAAGAGAACACATATGGGTGTTGTCCCTAAAATGCACTTTTCGTTTATGTGTGTGTAAAATGGAATATTTTCCTCTCTAGCATCACTACCTGCTGGTCGTTTTTGTTTATCGTTACATTTGTTTTTGATGTGTTGACGTACTGTGATATATTTTGTACTATCTCAGGTTCAAACTGCACCATCTTTAATTAAATATATTACAGAAGTGGAAAATTGTCCTTGATTTGGGTCGTGACTCGACATTATGGGGTGATGGTGGGTCCTGAACCAAGACCAGTTGAGAACCATTGCTTAAATTTAAATCACTCATTCATCTCTGGATCCATTCTGTACCTTGCTGGCCTGGGGGGTGTTGAGGATGTGCACAGTGCTCGGCTTAACACCGTTGGCTTTGGTCCTCCTGTATAGAGCAAATCTGCTCTTCCGTCTCCCCCGATCTCCATTGGGCAGAGAGCCATTGTACCTGTCACAGAGAGGGGGGTTGTTAAAAGGGAAAGAACAAGAAATTATTTGTTAGATTTTATTTTCCAAAGTAAATCAATTCAGTTTTTGTAACTCTAAAAAGATCAGTCTAAAGAGATCTACAGTGAAAATAATTAAAATCATGTAACCGTTTTGAGAGCATTAACATTTGTGAATTGTAAAAAGGAGCTTTGCCACATACTACATAACTGGCAATCTAATGCACCTTATTAGCAATTTAACAGTTACCTTGGAAAATGTATCTAGTTATATAATGCACTTTGGTGCTTGTGATTACACAGCAAGCAAGCTCTGTGTAAACTACAGTTGTTCCTTTTTTTAACCCTGCTCCGTGTCCCGGCCTGGCAGGAACAGATTTTTGAAGATGCATGTCAGGTTAGCTGTCACTTGTCCGGGTGAGGAATTGGCTCTACACGTTCTCACAGAGCTGAGTTTTATAGATGAGATCGAGACAGCAATGAGATTTCAAAGTCACAGCACAAGAGGGGAAGCATCTGGGAGCCTTCTCTATTCTTACGTCTCAGTATTAGATTGTGATATTGCCCTTCAGTCTGCTGTGTGGTATTTAAGCCTCGAATGCTGCTTGTGAATGGAGGAGGCCCTTTCCGGTAGGACTGGTTCTCTCCCCCTCCACCGGCTGGTTCCTACAGCTGGGACACCCCATGCTCTACTCCCATCCAACATAGGGACCTTCTGTCACACACAAGTAAGCACAGTGTGCTGAACAGACACTTAACACAACCGAAATAACTCCTTTGAAAGTCTTGAGGTTGCACGGCAGCACATTTCAACCCTCCCTCCCTCCCTTAATCTGGTATTTCTACACTTTGGTCGCTACACAAATGCAATGGTAGTGACAACAGCCTCCCATTGCTTCTCTCCACCTCCTGTCCAAGCTATTCCACCTGTCCCATGTCTCCACATGGCTGGCCAGGCAGGAAAACACATGGTCCCAGTCAGCAAAGTGCAATGCTGGCCTGTTGGACAAGCCACCCACAGAGAGCTGGAGAAGCACAGGACAAGAGTGAGAACAGATCTCCAACTAGTGCATGTAAGGCAAGAGGACAACAACAAAATGATAGCAAATAGAAAATGGTTATGTTGACCTATTATTCCTCGTCACCTCTAATAATAATGGTGATAAATTGTCTTAACATGAGATATCCTCTGGAAACTAGGTTTTAAACAAAAAAACAAAGCGAATCAATTTTCCAGATATACTTTGATAACCAGAGCCTATAAATGTACAGATGATCAAAACAAGGATCCATGTGATATCACATTTTTGATTCCTAACCGATAAACACATATATCTCCACCTTTTGCTCTTCATATCCTTACTTTCCATTCCACTTTATCAATCCTGGAAATGCCCCTACTAAATTAGGTGTGAGTTTTAGTGCCATCTAGTGGGAAAGTTGCATATTGCAGCGGTATAACCCACTTATTGTTTGGTCACATAAAACACAAATTCAGATGACATGAAGCTTAGCATTTTCACTGTGAAGACTTCTAATGGCAGACAGAATACAATCATGGCTCCCTCTCTATTATTCATCTGTACATGTAAGAACAATACCCTGTCATCCAGGAAATGCTACTGTCAAATTAGCTAGGACAGGATCTTTAAAATAAATGAAACATTTTTCCTTTATGACCTGTACCAGACAGACAGTGGATTTACTCTCTGATACTTGAGAGCAGGGATTAGAAGACTCCTGTGAATCACCCGCACACCAGGGTTGCACAGAGGAGCCAACAGCACCTCCCACCTCGTATGCTAGCTTGGAAGACCAATGCTTACTCAATGAGGAGGAGATATGCAGAGTTGTTTTAATATTCTTTTGCGTCACACAAAGACGTAATGGCATTTAAAGGGTCACATTTAGGGTCATACATGGGTGGCAGGCACTTGGCATAATGAGAATGGAAATCATCAGCAAACTGAGTCAGATTGTGGCTTCAACAGCTTCAAGAATCCAAATGTGAACTGACCTTACTCACAACACCAGCTCCACCTACACCCTGACCTTGAGTGGAGGGAGGAAACAGAAAAACGCTTGTGTGTGGAAGAATAAAAGACGAATCATGGCTCATAATATCAACACCAGTCTGCCCTTTGTGTGGCGTTGTTTCCTTCCTTTACACAGCATTTCTTGAGGGGGAAAGTTCGATCAATAGGCCCAGTCTCTCTGCCACAATGGACAGAGAAAGCTGAGGAGAGGCAAAGACTGGATCCGGATCAATCCATCCTTTCATTTCAAGGATACCCGCACAGCATAAACACACAAACACACACACACCCTCTACCCTTGCTCTCACTGACCAGCACCGAACCATTCCGCCCAGGCAGAGACAGGGGGCAGCCATGCAAGTAATAAGAGCCACCTCGGTCATGGCAACAAACCACTGAGGGAACGGCTACTCAAACAAGCTTTGTTCCAAGCTGTTAGCTATCTCATCTACCATCAGTTTTATCAATGGGATGTGATGACATGGCAGTGATAATACACCCATCACATCTGATTCAAATATGTGCGTTTATGTCAAGAGGGAACACAAGAGCATCCGCTTGGAACACGCCACATGTTCAGCCTGCAGTAATAAGCAGTCAGCACTTTTTTGTCCCTTGTAATAAGCAGCATGACTGTGAGTGTATGGGTGGAGGGAAATGGACAAATCACACACTGCCAAGCTCTGTATGCACTCTCACAGGCATCTCTTTACATATGCCTTCGTCAAACACTCACATCCCTGACTCTAGTAACCAATAAAAGACAGTTTGAATTTAACTGGCCCTCACTCTGGCTTCGAATGGATTTTATTGATCCAGATGGAAACAAAAATGTCTTCTTCATCATTCTATGCCTAAGTGTGCCATTTCGACCATGATGCAATGCCACACATTCATCTTCAGTAAAATGAATGAAAATGGCAATGAGTGTTAATAGCTCGACCGGGGACAGACTTCTGCTATTTTAATAACATTGTTCACAATCAGATCAAGATGCAATACGTGCAAAACTGCAAGATCAGGGAGTTCCATGGTGCTGCTATTGTGTTCCCTTTCCTATTGTCAATGGCCCCAGGGCATTGGTGGTGTCAGACAGTAGCAAACCTGCATATAAGCATAAGAACTACTGGCAATATGAAGGTGTACCCTGGATCAAAACTTCTGAGTTCACCCCCAAATAAGTATTTGAAAGAGGCTTGGGTTAACATGACCCAGACCAACACAACCACCTAAAGTAACAGAAATAAGTTGGAACAACTTTCAAAGAAGTTTCCATTTGGGACACACTCCAATCAGTGATGACACACCAGGTGTTTGCCATCAACTATTGCAGCAGCTGCTCCCAACGGTTTATCAACACAAACCTGATTGTTTACAATGATAACTGACGGCAATTTTATCTCAAAGCTAATCCAGAAAACCATATTGTAGAGGGTTTGAAATAGTTCTGACATAAACATCATAAAAGGCCTGGCCTGTATTTACTCCGTGACATGAAGCATGTAATGTCTTTACCTACATAGTTTATGGCTGCCATGCTTTGATCCTTTACTAGAACAGAATAAGACCAGGGATTGTCTGACAATTCAGAATTCTTTTCAGTATACATGTGGTTTTTCTTCAGAAGCTTTATTTCAACTTTTATATACAAATGGGGTCATTATTTGGCTGTGTCTAATCATAATGTAAGGACTTTGCATCGGAAAGATTGTCAACAAATGTTTTCCCCCTTCTATCCAATGAAAGAAGTAAACAACATCTAAACAGGCAACCAGTGAGAACATTCAGTACTTAAAGAGAAAGGATTTGATTGACAGAGAGTGAATTGTCATTACACTCTATGACAGTGATTGGTAATGTCACAGTGTTCCTGTTCATCAGCTATTGAGAGTTTTCTGTGTCTGTGTGTTTACACTTAAATGAATATCTTAACATCTCTGCCTGTTTGAGGCCATTTGAAGACACCATTTGCCAGATTTTCTGAGGTAAACAACAATAGTGGGAAGATCCATGAGCACTTGTTGTCATCACTACAGTGCAAAACTGACCATACTTTATTAAGACTGAAGAAAAACACACCTCATGTGAGCCCGGGCTCTTGGATAGAGGCTGCTATGGTGTGGCAAGAATCTGTGAGGAGATATGAGTGCCTCTATGGAGTCTTTATCACTCTATTTAAGGTGTGGTAACATTGCCTCTATTGTTTGCTGTTGTCTCAGGACCAAGATGGAAATACTTTAATAGTGATTCATTTCTAATGACAAGGTTTTGGTACAATATCAATTTTGCAAATGTGATTGAGTATCTGAATTTTAGCAGTGTTTGATTTGGTGGATTTGGAGACATATGGTTAGTTGTATATCACAATATGTATGTGTGCAGGGTAACAACCAAATAGACATTTACAGTCACTTAAAGGTGTGTGAGATCCAGTGTGTAAGATATAGGTGATGTTATTAGAAATATAATAATTTTAAAAAATGAATGAGTGTACAATCACTTCAGTGCACACTACAGTTCATTACATGACCCACAATTAGCTCTAGACTTCCAATGGTGGACCGGTCTACAGATGCGGCCATGTTTTTACAGTAACTTTGGCTGGACAAACAAAACACATGTTTACCTTTAATATCAACTAGAGAATATATGCCTGGATGAGAGATGGGAGACTTCACCACTAGGTATCACTAAATCACAAACACTGTACCTTTAAGCAAAGCCTGTGATAATGAAGTTCAGGATCCAGCAATAAACCGTCCTGATAATCGGACTTTTTTTAGATTAAAAACAAACTATACGTGGACCAGACTAGTGTAAAGCT
>JAFBJT010027630.1:84253-101753 GCA_016785325.1 Chascanopsetta lugubris | reverse complement strand
TTGTTCTTCCTCAGTCCTCTCACACACACCCTCTCTCTCTCTCTCTCTCTCTCTCTCTCTCTCTCTCTCCAGCAGCATGAGATTAAAACCCTGTGAGGGCTGCAGCTCCTTCTATGGGCAGCGATGGCTGGCGGATCACTGCTGGGGCCTGACCCCGCCACCCTCCGCCAAACCCCGGGTCCCCGCTCGGCTCGAGAGGCAGCGTGGTGGATACAGGTGACGGGGCTGTGGCGTGAGGCTGACACCGAGGCAGCGGAGCGGGAGACGGCAGCTCAGAGGGGCGGCGAGCAGTGACCGGGGTCGCATCTCTTTAGCCAAACATTTATTCTGGACAAGCCTGCTCACTGAGCTGCAGCGCGGCTGCCGCACAGGACGAGCCACCTGCCAACACCCGGAGAGAAAAATATGTAAATAAACCACAGGGGCACTGCTTTTTCCATCTGAATACACGATCTATACAGGAACAACATGCACTTTGATTCTATCAAATAGACTTTAAAGCTCTGTTCTCAACCTGAGTGAGGAGGAACAGAAGAGTATGAGGACGTGACTGACAGATTCAGTGACTGCGAATGGGGCCAATGTGGGGTTCAGTATCTTGCCTTAGGGCACCTCAGCACGCTGAGTGGAAGGGAAGGCGGAAATCAAACCCCCAAACCTCTGGTCAGAAGATAGCTTCTCTAACCCCTCAGCCACAGATCTGCGCCGTGTGTGAATCTCTTCTTCAGGTTCAATCCGGTCGGACTGATCCGCGGTGAGAACAGGACAGAACAGGAAGTAGAATTCAACCGAGTTCCTCCATTGGTGGGGGATAATTACGTGAAAATCTGCACCCCGGGCAGTTTTTGATTCTTAAGAACACAGTTGCTGTCATGGGACACATTTTTCTCTTGCACGCTCTCAAATCCACTTTTCACGAGTTGCGCGCACGACCTCGAGCCTTCGCACGGTTCTGCTCGGCTCAGCCGCCGTGTTGAGACTTTCCTCTTCGGCCTATGTGGCACGTTTGACCGGCTGCACCTCACTCGGTTTCCATAAATCAAACGCGGAGCGCTGCATCGATGGTCCTCTCCGCCTCACCTCCCAGGGGATATCATTAACTTTTCCTCTCTAACAGAATGATGGCTTAACCCTTCAGGAAGAAATAGATGATTGAAATAATTTGATTTCAATACTAATCTAAACTCACTTTAGCGCCTGTCAGCATGATGTATTTTCAGCCGCTCCGTCATCAGCTGCACAAACAGCGAGTCGGAGCGCCATGAAAAACGCGGAGGAAATGGGGTCTCGGGAGAAGCTGCACAAACTGCGGCCTGACCTCCCATCATTGTCGTTACCTGTAGTTTCTCCTGTGAGCCGCTACTTGCATGTGACTCCACACGCAACACATGAGGCGGTGATTTACCGAGCGCGCCGAGAGCCGACTGCCAAACCTCACGCGCGTCTTCAGTCACGGCCAATTCCACCTGGCGGCTGATGTTAGAGAGCGGGCAGGCACAGACAGAGGCCGACAACCAGCCATCATCAGCGTGCGCACTGAACGGAGAACACAACCCTGCAATCAGCGCACACACCCTGAGGTCAGAGGCCTGTCGCTGACTCTCATCGCCCCCCCCCCCCCCCCCCCCCCCCCCCCCCCCCCCCCCCCCCCCCACCCACTCATGATCAGTGGGTCTCTGAGAGCCCCCTGCTCCTGATATCAAGGAGTCTCACTGAAGCTCCGAAGCACACCCGACTCCCCCTGGCCCCCTGGGGTCCAGCCTCGAGTGTTTGTCATGGGGTCTCTGAGGTCCTGGGTGGTCACACATGCCTCTGACAGTGGCATACTGTGTTTGGAGTGGGGGGGGGGGGGTTAGGCATTTGACTGACAAGACCTGTCCGTAGCACTTCATCTGAAGTCAAGTGACGGCTGTGACCCAGGAGGCAGAGCGGGTCGTCCACTAACCAGAAGGTCGTGGCTGGACCAGACTTCAGCCTTTCAGAGATGTTACGCATCATTACACCAGTTTCTATGGTGGCGATGATGCATGGAACAGCAGTACGTCACTGGCTGATCACATTAGCTTTGCACTTCTATTGACACCATGCTGAAAAAGGTCATCTTCACACGGCTATAACCAGAGCACTTCCGACAAAGCTTTCCATCTATCGTTAGAAATAACAGAACTTGAGAGTCCGTACTTCAGTCAGAGGAGCCAGGTATTGTGGACTGATTCAAAGGATTTTGCACGTGGAGTCATGAGTCTCCTTCGGACCTGGACTCTGTCTGATGCACTGGGAACCATCAGCCCATCATCTCATCCTTGTTTTGACCCACTGGTGACGCAGTGGTCTTAATGGTTTCCTCCCTGTAAGACACGCACTACTGGATTATCTGTCACTAACACCAAGTCACATCCACGGATGCGCCACATGCCCCAGTTTTCACGAGAAGCCGAGGCCGTCGTCTTTGAGGAACGGGGCTGTGGTGTTTCAGAGTGATTTATACTCACACTGGGCCTTCAGACATATAGAAAACATCTGCTCTCACATCTGTAAACTTCTAACTGCATCAGTGTGTGTGTGTGAGAAAGAGAGAGAGAGAGTGTGTGCGTGTGTGTGTGAAAGTCAAGTAAATCTGCTTCAATGCGTTTCTTGTCTGTTTAAGTGATAGAAATGTTAAAAACAGATTGGAAAAGAGACTTTCCTCTAAAATTTAGAGGTTTAGAGTCTAAATCATCTATAACAGATTTGCCTCAGACCCCCGGCTCGACAAAAATGTGGGGTGCTAAATATGTCGGGACCCTGGTTGTTTGAAGGATTCTGAGTCAAACCAGACTGTGACATCACATGACTGCAGTGTGAATGGAGTCATCTGCTGCCATCAGTGTCTCCCAGTGCAGATGTAAAGTCCTTTAAATGAGATAATCGCCATTTATATTTACATCTGGGGCGTGTCCTCGTCATACAGGTTGTAATGTTGCATCGTAATGCGTTTACACCATCCACTGGATACGAAGATGGACCGAGCATCCGTGACATCACCCATCGGTTTCTGCAGAGTGCGTAAGAGGCTCGTAGAGAACGGTTCACTAGTCGCCATCTTGCTGATGCCTGACTCCTCCTACTTCTTGGTTCATCTAAAAACGGGAAAGGAGGCGGAGCACAGGTAGAGCTGGGGGTGGGCCAATAGTGCCGTCATAGCATCCACACGCCCCTAATTATGCACAATTTCAAAGATTGTTAGAATAAAAGTAAGCAAGTTCAGGAAAAAAAAAGATTTTGTTTTAGTTTAGAATTGTTTTTGTCTAGCGCCAGATATAATTATTTTAAAGCTCTTTCAATGGCCAGACTGAGCCTTTACATCCCCATGGCAAACATTCCTCTGTTGTTCAGCAGTGAAACATGAGAAACTGTAAAAAAAAAAACTGAACAAAAAAAACTTTGAGAGATGTATGGAATCCATCTGAAGAAGCCCCCACATGCACCAACAGTGGAGTGGAACTTTTCACGGGGGGAATGTGCGGTGCTCTGCCCCTTGCAAGACCCACTGTCACTGGGAATAAAGGCCAATGCAACCTGAGCCTGTGCAGCCACACTCTGCTGCGGCGCAGACCTCAGCCTGCCTCCAGCTCCACGATTAATTAAAACAAAACGATGCTGTGTGCCGATTGGGCCGGGGTCAGGTTCCACACATGAAAAGGAAGCGGGCAGGGTGAGAACCTGGTCGGTAGCCGGAGACGTGCCGTCCACGGTAGCAGGTATGTAGACGCTGTCCCTCCGTCCTCGCCGAGCTCATGCTGTCATCCTGAGGCCACCTACATAGAAGTGAGGAGCTTCTGTTTGTGTGCACTCACCCTTTACCCCCCCACCCCCCCCACCCCACCCCCTTCCACAAACTCACAGCATGAGACCTTGTCAGGTCAAGGATCCTCTTTTAATAGTGGCCACCTGCTGCTTCTGTCCATTTGCAACGCTGTAGTATATGATCTAAATACGCTGACTGTTCACTGCAGCGCTCGTGAGCCACCAGAATACAGCCCGCGATAAAACATTGCTAACATACCAAGACTCTGACATGATGTGTTCATGTTGCTCCTGTTAAATATGCCCCACTGACACTCTGACATTTACATCTCTGTTATTCAAACTACATGACACTGAGAGAGAACACTGCAAATGACTTTCCTCGTTGTTCAAACTGCGGCCCGGGGGCCAACTCCAGCCTGTGGGTCCAGAGGAAAATATAATGGAATGTGGCCCGGACAGCAAACTCGTGTTTGACTGTATTGTACGTCTTAGCTTTAACACAAGGTGAGGCTATTGCTTCATTGACGACAGTCCTGCATGGGCCAATTTTGTATCCACATTAAAAAAAAAAATTAAAAAAATGTTTACTCTTGTATTTGTTGTTACGCTGTTGCACAGTTATGTCGGTGCCTGAACCGGGATCCACATTTCATTGTTGGGCTCGGTGTCCCACCTGACACCTGAGAGGATCGGGTGCCTGACTCTGGTCCACAAACAGGGATGAACCCTGACCCCCTTTTTCATTATAATCCAGGTCCCTTACACATTCTCTGCTCTGCACCACCACACAACTGACAGCCATTATCCACATCTGCATTCTTCTTCACTCACACAGCCCCGTGCACCACTGAAACACAAGATTCGCTCCCTGTCATTGCACATTGACTGACATCAGTGAGGAGTTTGAGCTCAGCTCCTGTATGAAGACACACACACACACACACACACACACACACACACACACACACACAGTATCGCCTGTAGCAAGAGCAGCTCAATCATTAAAGCTGCATGTTGGATCGAGTTACAACACATATACAAAGAAAATAAACAGTGTTGTAGGAGCTCCCCAGTTTCTCAGTGTTCAGAGGTGTTTCCCCTCTGCAAACATTTCTCAGCTGTTAATCACTGATGTCAGTGTTACTGTTAAAGCTCAATGCAGTGTATGGTTATACAGATTATTTCATTCCCTATAGCTCCCAATCATAACATACATTATCTACACAGTGATATAGAAAATTATAGAGAAACCCAACAGTTTCCACAGTAAGTGAGAACTTCGGAGACAGTGAGGTGAAGTAAAGACGTGGGTAGAGGGGGAAGAGGCGGGTGCACAGGAAGGGAGAGACTTGATTCATGTTCTTATTTCTATCAGCAACAATTAAAGGTTCAGCTCGTTCAGCTGGTAAGATTCTAGTGAACCGAACACTGGAATGTGCCCTACATATTTACATCAGGAGCATGAGTCCCTGTCTATCTCACAAAATCCTGCATAGTAAATAGAGCATACATCATCAATATAACACAAATAATTGTACTAGCTGTACGTTATACTGTATTTACTGTTTTTGATTGATCTTAAGGAGATAAGTAGTTCTAGATTTGACACACTATACCTTTAAAAATGACGGAACAAATCACTTTTCGCATATGCTGTCTTCTACACATGGTTATTGAAAGTAATATAACTTACAGTGATGAGGTGATGGCGACTCACATGGAACATGCAACCTCACCACTAGACATCTAGTTGACCTGCACACTGTCCCTTTAACTCCCGTCACTGGGACCTGTTCACAAAACACAAAACACACCAACCCTTAAATCTTCCTTCTTTATTGTGTTCTTGTGCACAACTACAATAAATACTTTGGCTTGAGCATCTGTCTGCATCCAGTCCATGAACACCTGCAGTGAGGTGAGGACAGACAGAACAGGCCAGTGAGTGAGAGTAAAGCAGCACAATCACACACACACACACACACATACTTATGAACACAGTTGATCCCGGTGAATGAAGTGAGACAGAGTGTGAAAGCTCAGGGCATGAGTCTGACACTAACACTGATCAGGAGTGGGTGGCTGAGGCGTGGGGACCTGAGATCGCAGCCTGTGGGGGGGCTGAGTGACGCTCCTGAGGGGAAGCTAGTTTTTACGTTCACACATTCTGTAGGTGGTCTGCTCTCAGTCTGGGCAGTGAGCGGGGAGGATTAAAGGTCAGGGTGAGTTTAGAAGAGCCTGTAGGGGAAAGAGCTTTGATGCCAGCATCAGAAACAAAACCTACCCCATACGTCCATTCACACAGGGGCTAACGCAGTCACTCGGTGCACCTCACATACTTTGAAAGCAGCTTGATTCAGCTCAGACCCGGACCCTGTCCGTCACTTCCTCATACAACATTTGGAAATACTCAGAGCTAATTGATAAGACAATCTCACTGAGAATGTAAGGAGTATGGTCGCGTCATGCGAGAGAGAGAGAGAGAGAGAGAGAGAGAGAGAGAGAGAGAGAGAGAGAGAGAGAGAGAGAGAGAGAGAGAAGTGATGCCTGACTGCACCATTTTCTAAACAGTAAGAGTGATGCACCACATCTACACTGTACACTCTGTGTATACCGTCTGTATTTTGACAGGGGGAGATAAACAGTATATAGATTACTGTAAATGGTTATTATCAGTCATTTGTATGAATTGTTGCCATGACAACAGCTGCAGTTGAACTTAAAACAAGAAGAATTGAACAATCCAGACTCGAGTCAAGTCATCATTAGCTGATTCAAGTGTGTTTCTCCTTGAACTGATTGTCTGGGCAGATCAACCGTGAGTGCGTCTGTGATGTGAGGCTCAGGTCTGGTGACCCCACATGTCCACTGGATGTATGAGCGCCTCACTCTGGTTTCAAACACATCCCTGTGTTCCTGAAACATTTGCCAAAGTCGTAGTAAATGATGTTTTGAATTGAGTAATGCCGTTTGTGTCTGTACTTTGAATAACACCCCACTGCCTATTTATGGAAATGGAAATTAAGTTGACTGACTTTGTTTACATGCACAGTGAAGCAAGTGGCAATAACAATGTAACTAGACCATTTAACTGGACTACTGTTCTTGTCCCGGTATGTAAGTACAGGAGGGGAATCTATTTATTGACCAAAGTATATTTTACTTCACTATGGCAGGTGGCTTGTTGGTAATGGACATTTTCTGCTTGACCCTCTAAGTCACAGACCAAAGTACTGAGTTAGCTAGCTGCTTAACAGTCTTGTGTAAAATAAGATATGAGCAGCGCCAGCAGCATCCAGTGGGCCGAGGGGGGCGCCACATCTTGCAGCCTCAAAATAATAAATATGAGTTTATCTATTGTCTATATGAAAATCTACAAATATGATATCACTGCTGCTGCGGCAGCTGAGGAAGTTCTGATTGGCTGGTGCTGATGGTTGATGGTTACCATGTTGCTCTGATTTCAGAGAATAGTCCAGGACGGCTGACATGTGTCATGTAGTGTGCGCACCCTGATTCCAGTGTAAATCAGGGAAATCCAAGTTTGATGAGGATATAACAAACGAGTAACTATTGATTTGATGCAGGATACATTCAGCTGTGCGAGCAGAAGGACACTTGTAGAGGTATTCTCTTGGCAAAGGCTCTGTGGATCAACACACGTTTGGCAGCCTGGTCCAGGTGCTGGTTCCATCCCAAGCACTATAGACAAACCACTACGCCGGGACACTGAATCTGTGTTTACATACACGCTGACCAGCGATGCTAATGAGCTAAATACTGTGATAGAATGCAGTGAACTATTGGTAATACTGTAAGTCAAAGTTGCGACACTGGGCAGTGTGTCCTGATCCAAAGGTCTCATATGCACACTCTGCCTTGTCTGCTGGGACCAAAGTGTGTGACAGCTGCTGCTCTCTGCTGAGAACCAGGCCAAGGGAGCATCGAGTTTCTCTCTTCAGGTGTTCATAGGAGCACATGGGGGTTGGGGGGGGGGGGGTTGGTGGGAAGGTCAGACCTTCAGCATCCTGCACCACAGATCCCTCCGGTCAAGTCCTGGATGACCCCAGCTTTCACCAGCTTCATCAGAAACTCTTTCTCTTTAGATATGTTGTGAGTCCAGGACTGCGGAGAGGACACACACACATATGAAAGTGTATATGCACCATTCACAAGCACACATCTAATATGATCATTGCTTGTTCCTATGGCCCTAGTGCTGAGTGTTTCTGTGGATGTCTCGGTTTTATATTTCGTGGACAACTGAACATCTCTGACTTGAGGTGCAGAGATCATCCAAAGTCTGGTGTTGTTTTCAAAACAACACAATAACACGCAGCTAAATTTGTTCGAGGGGTCAGACAACTGCATGGAGCACACATGCTATTCCCCATACAAGTATATCTCTTCACATGGAAAACCTGACAATTAATGTAACGTTTACCATGAACCGGAAAGAGAAAACATAAATATCATTTTTCAGTGAAGTAAAAGTGAAGTCATCTAGCTCAGTAACACAGGACTGAAACAAAAGTCTGTGCAGACCATAAAATGGAGAACATGCATGTGTGTGTTTCAGTGACCTTGGCTCAGTGATTTATGAGCAGGCTGGAGTCTGTGAGACTGTGAAGTGGTCAGAGTGGCAAATCAGACACTGTATGTAACCTGCTTCGACTGTTCTGCTCTTCAAAAACCAGCACCCCTCCGTGTTTCTACACTTTAGGTTTCATTTACGTCTCAGGCCGCACATCAAGCATGCTGGGTAAATCCCTTCCAGATTGAGAGAGAGGTCATTGTAAACTGTTCCAGTGAAGCACACACCGGGAAACTAGCTAATTGGATAGTGGTACAGAACGAAGAGTATGAGTGATGACGCAGTATTTGTTGGGAAACCCAGAGGTCTGTGATACTCACATGCTTTGTTCAGCAAAAATATAAATCTTCACAAACTACACTTCTTTGATCATTTTTTATAACCTAAATTGACATGACATGTTCTACATTGCAAAACAGAAAGTCTTTTAGGCTTGTGTGACTCCCAGATCTTATCCTAGGCCTGTAACTGAAATACTACTAAAAAATGATTGACTTAACTCACTTCCACATTTCAGGACACTCTATTTCAAGGGCGATAGACACTCGTTTTTTTTTCAGACCACATTATAAATTGATGGCTTTTAGGATGTGACGGGAAAGTTAACTCAGAATATAAATTGTTTAAGAAACCACTCACAGACTCTACCGTTGACAAATCAGGCCTTGGTTTACCTCTTTGATGGCTGACATCCTAGTCTTCTCATAGTAGTGCAAAGGGGCATGGGGAGTGCTCATGTTGTAGCCGAATCCAGCCAGAGCTACTTCATCACAGTTGTGAAGGGCCATTGTTATGGCAACCGCCCCCAGGGTTGGGATATTCTGGAAAAAAAACAGACATGGTGAAAATTAAATGGTTGAGTGGTTGAAACAGGTAACCCAGCCACGACCTGTATCCCAGTACGCTATGAACAGTATGAGGTGAATGTAGGGCAGAGGAGGTTTATATAAATTATATGGTTATTTTGTGGATATTTTACAGATGTGAACTCTTGAGGCACGGATATATTCATAACAAGCTAATAGTGACGCTGTTTGTTTTCAGGTTGCGTGAAGGTGCTCGGATCCCTGCAGCATCTGCTGTGTGTTCACATCTACCTTCATAATGCAAACAGACAGACCGCTGAGTCAGCTCCCTCTGCCCTGACTATTAGCTCAGCACTTCACCGTTCCTGCTACGCCTCTGCCTCAGACTGAAGAGAAACTGGCTCTCACCCCTCTGCCCATCTGTCCGTTGTTGTAGGGTAAGCCAATCAGCTTGAACGAGGCCTCCTGGATGAAGTGGGGGTTCAGGATGCGCATGTCGCTGGGCTCCCTTGGCACTTCTTTGGCCACCGACTTCCAGAAGCCATCATTGCTGTGCTGAGAGATGAACGGTGAGGTAATTAAACTGTGTCACCTTTGAACTGGGATTTAATACACAAACATGTACAGTTACTGGTGGGTAGAAATGATTTGATTTGGTCAAATGATGATGACCAATGATTTCCGCCAACAATCATCTTCAGATGAGTCAACCCGTAACATCCATAAACCATGGGGATGTTATGAGAATATGTTCCCTTGCGCTTTCAGTCATTTTGATGCAGTTGGAAAAATACCAGCAGGTTGTCGATGCCTTTTACACTAAGTGGCTGTTGCATGGTCAGTGTAGCATGAAGGGCTGATTGATAAAGTGCTCTTGAGATGGTGGTCTTTACCACAGCCTTTCCATTTTCAGACGGAACAAACAAACTGATGTTTTTGATCTATCACTACTAGTAGATTTCAAATGCATTGCCAGATTTTTTTTTCTTTTTTAACAAGTCTCCCTCCCACATTGAAGGAATTACATTAGGACTTTTAAAAAATTAACTGAAGAGTTTTTTTTATGACAAAATGACATATGTTATGACATTTTTAAACGAATGAATTCAGTGTCTATTAAGACTTTTTGAGGATCTGCAGGATCACTGGAAACATGACCGAGCACAGGGCAAAAGGAGCCGCACTATCGCGGCTACCGTGCATCAGAGGCGGGAAATGCTGATTCCGAATAGTTACTCAACAATATTGACACAAGTCTCGCTGTCACGGCACAATGGGACTGGATACAAAGTAGATGAGAGTGGAAAATATGATGTTGCTTAAGCAGCAGGTGAAAACAATACCTAAGCAGAGGCCTGGAAGGGAGGGTTCAGCACCATTAAAACACTGATGAAAAACAAGAGGAGCAAACAAAGGCAGCCAGAGAACGAAGGCCCTGTATCAGTATACCCAGGGCCATTAGACTAATTACTCACAGCCTACCCAGTCCTGATGGCTCTTTATGAACAGTTACTTGGATACCCAGCTCTGGGTTTGCTTAGGTATGCTGCAGTTAACGGCAGGGAGAGACCAAACAGCTCTGCGCTGACCTATTAGCTCATAGCACCGTCACCCTGCAAGTCTGTAAACTGGTGATTGAAGGATGAGTTGGTAATCCCGTCTGACTGAGAGCATTTTGCTCATCTGATGGAACACCTGTCCTCTGGGTGGGGGGAGGGGGTGGGGGGGGGGGGTACAGTGGTGTGGAAAACAGGTTCTTAGAATCCTTATGATGATCATAACAAGCATGAACATCGTGACCGTTCAGAATGAAATTATATTCAATATTTTTGTGGAATTTCCTACCATATTTTAAATGGTACATTTAAGACATAAGAAGAAATTAAGGTGTAAATAACCATCATTATCATCATCATCTTTTGTATGCATTTTATAGAGCAGTGGCAGAATAAACCGCAGCCATACCAGCTTCTGGTTAAAGACCATATATCGAAGCCACTTGAGGTCCAGCGCTTTAAAGGCCGAGAGGACAAAAACAGACTGAGCCTCGTAGCGTTCTATTTTCTGGATGGCGCCCTCTGGGTAGGTGATCCTCATGGTGGTCTTAGAACCGACATCTTTTTCAAAACCTTTCACTGGCGCCTCGTTTAATCTGAAACACACCGTTGTGAGATCTGTTACATTTAACAATCAAAACACCACATTCAAATGACTGAATACAACATGTTATTTAAAGAACTTTAATGTCCAAATGCTCTTGTATTGAGACTCTATATATCCACTAAGATGGTTTATACCCCCACTGACATTGTGTTTTCACTTCTCTATGTGATTGACTTTGCTGAGGAACAGTGGAAAAGCGTCTGTGTCACAACATACCTGACCACAACATCAAAGTGATCGATCCTCTGGCCCAGAGACTTGTTAGTGAGGATTCCTCCGTTTCCCACAATGACACATGTCTTACAGCTCAAACTGTAAGGCAGAGAGATGCCCTGTTTATGTAGTGCCTCATTTATCCATGAGGAAAGGATATTCATTCTGCACAAGTAGGATTAATCGCATCAACCCCAGTTAGCCCTGTAACCTTTGACCTTTTTTATCAATCGTTTAGAGAAAGACTTGACATTTTCTGCTCACTAGCAATGTTTTTCTTTTCAAGTAGATGTGCTAACTGTAGAAAGTGGGCAATAAACACTCGTCAGTGTCTCACAATGCAGTTCATATTCAGATCTTTGTATTGTAGCTTGAGCCCACCAAGTCTGGTGTTTACTCTGTGCTGCTTCATTCTGCACAGGGAAACTAAACCCATTCATAATTGTCGAAGCTGGCTGATGGAACAGGGTCAGGACACAGAATCTGTCTGTGCAACACATGCGGTCCATATAAAGACAAAACCTTCATCAACAGCACAGTTACTCCAATGATCTGCAACACTGATCATTGAGTAGAGTATCAAACACACAGCCCTCTCACTATAATGAATGTATAATGAAGCTCTTTCCAAGAACATGATCATTACTCGTGATCAAGTAACAAACTAGTTTGCAATATGAGCAAAGAACTATTTCGGTAAATGTTCAGAGTCAGAAGCAGATGCCTTGCTCATGACTTCGAGGGTCAAAAATTCAGCTTCGGGGAAGATTTAGTGAAGCTTCTATTGAAGCATTTTGGATTTCCTAATCAGGACATTTAAGCATGCAAGGGGGCCAAAACATGCACAAGATAATCTTTGCAAATTTCATTAATTAAATATAATGCTCAAAAGGAAGTCGATGGGATACTTCATATCAGGGTGTGTGTTCTAAGAAATTGGCAAGAAAAGCAGCTTCTTGAATGATATCATTTTGTGCTGTAGCAGAGGATAGTCATGTTCACAACAGAGTTAAGTTAAAGACACGTGTGGTTATGAATCAGAATCATCACATCTGGCCTGTAATGAATCAGAATTACACAACATGACTGGTGATGTGAACGAAACTGAATTAGAAACATGGGTCATACCTGTCAAGCTCTTCTCCAAGGCTGTAGTTCTTTGTAGCTGACAGGAGAATATCTATGATGCTCTCTGCAGTCATACGAGACAGAGAGAGAGAGAGAGAGAGAGAGAGAGAAAGAGAGAGAGAGAGAGTAAGAAAGAGAAAGCACCAAGTAAGATGGAGGTGAAAGGATTCTACCCTCATGAGTGGCGAGGCCTTTATCTCCAGTCCGACTAGAGTAACGTTTAAAAAAAGGGGGCTGGGCAGGGAGCCAACAGCTGGGTGGCCTGACATTCATTCATGTTACTGTGTTATACAACCACTGAAGATTGGTGGCGCGGCATGGTGGCGGAACCAAGAAACATTTTAAACAGACAAGACAAATGATAGACTCCTTGATGCATTAGTCAGTGATTGGCGAAAAATTCCCAAGGCACATGGCAGAATGACGCCAAACTATGAATCCAATCAAATAAAATGTGGCAATGTGATCTGTGGATCCAATAATGAAGAGATGCTTCGCAGGACGGGTCCAAAAATGGCTGTAGACAATTAGACATGCGAACATATGGAGCATGAAGGATGCCAGCACAGCTTCATTTACCTCCACTTTACATGTGGCTGCTAAATGTAGTAAAACAGACTTTTGTGCTAAATATGCCTGGTCATGACTTATTGTCAATTATCCCTGCACAATGGGCTTAACTGGAAAGGCGTACAGTGTATAATATTCAAATGGGAATATAAGAATATGTAATCATACCTTGTGATTTTACCCCAAACGGAGGCGGATAATCACCAATCTTGGAAAATCGTTTGTAATTTGGATCAAGGAACATTGGCGCCGGTTTGACGAATCTGTTGACACAAAGGAAAGCGTGTCACAACGTGTGAGAATGAAGAGGGGTATTCATCAATGCATCATCTGGCCAGGACCCGTACAACCCTGATGTTAACAGTGAAGATGTACTGATTAATGACAGAATACTTGAGCGGATTTACAGCATCGTGTTTCGAGCTAATCCCTCGATCTGTCTGAGATTACCTCCGACAAAACAAAGCCAGAGACAAGAGTGAGGGAGAGGACAGAGATCCAGACTTCAGGATCAGAAGTGACCTTAAAGCAGCACGTGTCCAATCCACTGGAACCTTCATCGCCTCCAGAGTCCCAAAGATTTCAAAAGGAATATTTAAGTGCAAATTCAGAGGAAATGTAATCTTAGCCTTTTAGACTTTGAAAAATGACGCTTGAATTAGATTACACAAGATCATCATAAAACAAATGCAGGGTTCAGGAGGTATGTAAATGATCAACACCGCAGGGCATTTATAAGAGTGCTGTGATCAACAAATGCATATCAATCAAAATTGACAATTACGTTTCGTTTCTTCGCAGCATTTAAAATGTCATGCACCATTTAACCCTCACATCTGTCTCCACTTTGGGGGAATAGGGTTTAATGAAAACCGACATAGCCGAGTAATTTACATTTGTGTCCTGAATGTGCTGCACTTACATACTAAGTGTGTCCATTTTTCAAGATGATAGATGACACATCAAAGGTGATTTCTTTTTTCAAATTCTCTGAGTCTTTTGATTTCAACCTACTACCTCTCCATCCCATATTTGACAGGTTTACAGGTCAAGTGTTTTAATTAAGAGTATAATCACCCAAATGTATGAGTTTTTGTTTTCATGAACATGGGTTTCTGAAATGGGAGTATATTCTATTATCATTTTAAGGTAATAGGGCAGAACAGTACGGAGCTAAAAGGAGAAGGAACTCCTCTTTGAATCAGTGGGAGATAATATGAGAATAAATGGCTCAAGAACGCCCTGAGCATTTCACCATGCCTTTGTACTGAGGAGAATTCACTTCTGTTATTTTAACAGGTTACAATCCAGCCTCCGTGAACACACTTCATTAACGTCCTGTCGGGAGGCCACGATGGGTCGAACGGGTTTGCGTGCCCAGCGAGTAAGTGGTTAAGTGGGCCGACCTGAGATTCTCACGCACAGGGACGACAACAGAGCAGAAGAGGACAGAAAATAGAATCTGCACAACACATGGGCCCATTCAGAGTCTTGCATCTCCAGGCTAGCTGCACAGATAGTGCTCAAAGATGAGCAGGTGTAGGGCTTTCACAGGATGGTCTTCAATAATGCAGAGGCAGAAATGGAATCTTTCCTCTATCGGACCACTCTCCACTCAGGGGGCTGTCGATAAAATACTACAGTTTGACCAAGAATACCTGGCTTTAGGAATACAGGAGATAAATATCAAGGTGACACTGCAATCATGACCTCTTGCTATGGAAATGACTGGAGCACATTGGTATATATTTGGGGAGGAGCACAGACACAAGACACATTTTAGACACAAGACCCCACATCAACGTCCTGTACAGGAACTGTATGTGTATATTCTTACTTTGGATAAATGGCGGTCATCTTGGCAGCTGCAAATCCAGGTTTACAGGCTCCCTCACTGAGATTTTTGTACTTGTAAGTAAGTTCCAAAGGCCTGTAGACACAGAAAAAACTAAAATCAGACAATTGTAGCACACTTAAACTAACAGACACTATAAACTTAAAGGTGTTTGATGAGCTTGAGTCCCAGCTACAGAGAGGTGTTATGTTCTTCCAAGCTGCCTGGGACAGTTGAAATATAACATTAGTGCACATGTTCATCAACTCTTTAAAGACCAGTGTCTGAGGAATTGACTGGAAGGTGAAATAAAACATGAATACTTACAAAGCACCATCCAGCTTCAGGAGGAACCCTTGTCTATCATACACTAGAAATAAGAGAAGACAGTAAATGCTTACAAGGGTGAAGTGAAGGGTCAGCTGCAACATGCAATGTCACCACAAGATGTCATTAATTTTAAACACTGTACCTTTAAAAAACAGACAAATGAAAACCATTACTACCAGGTGGCAATAATATAATGGTTGAGAATATTGAGTAAATGATTTGTTAAAATCCATGTCAGGAAAGTTTCCACCATCAATATAAGCAACACGGATCATTTTAATTATTCATAAAAAGCAACTTTATATAACCACTTCACATTAACAGCAATCAGCCTCAACAATGGAAAATGTTACTGCAAATGAAATGGATTGGCTCCCCCTACTGGTAAGAGAGATATATTGAAAGTGTCTGCAGGTAGAATGCGCTCTCTCTAATTAGATCCATCACAACAGCTTCATTTGCAGTGTATACGTTTTGTGCTCTTTGTGTATTCTTTATATTTGCTGTGAATCAAAAAAGTCAGCAGAATTGAATCTGGACATTTCTTAACTGTAGTCCTGAATAGTGTGTCGCTAATAAGACTAATTCATGTCAGCGGTTAGATCTGCTATATTGGATTCTGGAAACATGTCATGGAACAGTTTGTTTACAAAAACAGGGAGAAAATAAAGGTTCTTCTTCTGCTAGTTCTGGAAACTGACACCTCTGCACCTGATAGAAAGGTTGATCATGATCATTGCATAAAATGTCAGGATCAGATTCAATTCTATATCCACGTAAACAAAGCTGGGATCTCTTATCAGAGCAATTTCAACTGGATTGAAGGCGTTCCACAAATAAGTTAACCAAGGTCATACTGTACATATCATGATATTACATTACATCCACTTCCCACTCACATGATTTGTAGCCCCAGCCGTGTAAGCTGATCCTCCCGGACGAGTAATAGAGGAATCCCAGAGCCAGCATGGAGCACAGGCCCAGGAGGAGGTTTCGACTTGGTTTCATTTTCACCCCCTGCTAGTGTACATGGCCCATTCCACACCGGTGCCTGTTTGAACGGGAGATAACGCAGTTAGCCCTGCACTGGGACACAGCATGCTCTCGCCTAATGTAATCACATACAAGAGGCTCTAAGGATCTGAGCCACATCACCAGGAAGCATCTTTACAACACTGCCTCCATCCTGGGCAGTAAATGAATTTCTGCATTCTCTTGGTAGCCTATACAGTTTCTCTTTATTCATTCACAGGTTCCTTGAAAGCGCATTTTCCAAGAATAAATGTTTTATTCAAAGATAGATGTCAATTGGTATCTGCTTATCAAAATAGTTGTTGGTCACGTCCTGAGTCATGAAGAACATGTGGCAATCAGAATGTGATATTCAATGTACAGCACATTAGGACATTTTATACTGAAAATGAAGGCTAACATCTGCATTTGATCCAATATCCTTTCCTGTGTTCACAGATAACAAACCTGATATTGTTTACCTTTGGACGGACTGTGGGATAAAACAAAGGACGTGAAAGTAGCATTATGTTCTCTTGGATAAATGTCCCATCATCACCATCAGGGGACTTCAACTGTAAACAAACTGCTGATATATAAAGGCAGTGCAAGTCCTCTGATTCTGGGGCTGCTCTTCTTTGTACTCTCACTTGTGCTTCAATGTGAGTAAATAATAGATGATGAAAACCTCCTGAACTTCATGCTGCTGCTGTTCTCACAGTCCTTATGTATCATCTCCAAACAAAGAGCAGTTACTTCACTGTGTTTACAGAAAATATCAGTAGTGTCTGCTGAGTTTCTTTGGGTGGAGTCAGTCAGACTCTCACAATAGACTTGATCTTGGCTGTAGAGGGAACGTTGGATGGACCGGCACTTTTTGTTAGTTTTGTTAATCTTACTGATCTGTAATATTATTAACACTTATCTTTATGATTTGTGGATTTGACAGAATCACCATTATATTTCAGTCCTTTTAAAGAAAAAATTGTCAGTGAACATGCCAGATATACCAGTGAGTTGATTCTTAGAAAGCTGATAAGAATGGTAACTATGTAGCACTGA
>JAFBJT010027630.1:58520-72273 GCA_016785325.1 Chascanopsetta lugubris | reverse complement strand
TTAATGTTGGTCATCTTGG
Organism: Chascanopsetta lugubris; assembly: GCA_016785325.1. NCBI lineage: Eukaryota > Metazoa > Chordata > Actinopteri > Pleuronectiformes > Bothidae > Chascanopsetta > Chascanopsetta lugubris. Next base: position 72,254 of record JAFBJT010027630.1, on the reverse strand, counting down.
CTCTGATGTCAAAGCTATGAGACTGTTTGAATCATTATACTCAGTTCCTATTAAACTCCACCTCAAAGTGATAGACCTGTTTTGACTCTGCAGCATTGTTTAACTCATCGTGTAGACAACATCCACAGGATGTCCACCGGTGATCAAATAGGAATTTTCAAAGGCTTTCAAGTCCAGATCCACTTCCCACTCTGCTGCGAGCTGCTGCTGGTTGAAGACAAAGTGAGAGTTAGGGTTGCACTGATAAGCAGTGGAAGCTGTGGTATTCAGATAAGCCCTCTGTGCCTGATGTTACACTCTGCGGTGCTCCATATCATACACTAGCCATGTCAAAGACATGCGATGAGATCACACAGCCACTGAGAGGAACGCAGCCGGGATGCTGTTGGCCCAGGCTCCGATAACCTTGTCATCCCCTATCAGGTGTGTAAACTTCATCACCATCTGTATTTCATCCTGCGCTGAGCAGGCCAGCGCTTACTAGAGATTTAGACTTTCAGCAATTCCTTATCTGCTTCGATGCATCTCACACCAAACTGCTCCCCTGCTGTTCACTTGATTCGCCTTTGTCTGAGAGCCCTCATGATATATAATAACCACGGTGTCTCATTCTCCCAGATAGAAAGATATCACACAGGCATAACAGGAAACCTATCTGCTGCCTAGCATGTCCTGAAGGAGAGTTATAGTGATATCATGGGGGAGCTTACACAATGATAAAACTAGCTCAATAAACGCACTGTTGCAGAGCTGATGGTACCGCAGAGACACATCAAGCCCTTGCAGGAATATTATATATAAGAATATTCTGGGACTTGTTGGAAAAAGCTTTGTATTTGCGCATTAATCTCAAAAGGAGATACTAAATGAATCAGCAGTCTAAAACAGAGCTTGAATTTTTTTTAAGGATCACAGAGAGGGAACTCTTATTACCAACTCACAAATCATGCACCCAGCTCCACTCTGACAGACGAGCAGATCTTGAGAAGGTTGTCATGGCAACAGGATGGCTGTGACACAAAAGCATGACATGGCCTCACAAAGATGCAGGGATCCACATCCCAGCTTTATGTAGATTTGGTGCTCTGAAATATCAAAAACACGTGAAATACAGTCATTTTGTGTTTGGACACTCTGAATTTAGTATCAGAACAGCCTTAACAGTGGTGAGTCATATTAATGCAGTACATACGTAGCTTTTTGATGTCATTTCCAGACCTTGTGTTTCCTTTATTATTATTTATTAATAATCCAAGATCCTAATACAAAAATCCCATTGACTTTTTCTGAGGGAACCAGTGCAACAAGAACATCAACAATGGCCCATAATGCATCATCTCTCTGGCACCGTATCAGTCTGAAAGTCAGAAACGTACCCATATACAATTGAAACCATGGTTATTTGCTGTTCTGAGACCACCTGTTCTGAGACCACCTGTTCTGGTCTGTGTTCTGAGGCCCTTTTATCACAACTGTTATTTTGGTTTGGATGAAACAAAATCTAAAAGTCTAAACCAAAGTATTAAAGCTCCATCCGATATTGCACCATTCACACCCGTTAGAGAAGACTATAAACCTCCACATCTTCTTTTGGTTATTACATTTTGGCCTAACTGCACGGGTCAAAATGAAGAAAAAGAATACAGCTTCTGATTTCTCAGCAAGAGTGAATTTCAAATTAAAATGAGCTCCTCTGGCTACCCGCTGAAAAGGAGCCCAAGGAACCGGCATTTGTTAGAATGAAAGACTCGCTTCAGTCCTTCCTCGGCGGAGGCTCTGCCTCTCCACACCACACTGCCATCTCTTTTCTATCAGGGTCATTTCAAAAGTGGCACTGAAGCCTGCATTTATCTGACAGCACACATCAGTCTCTCTAGTTACACACAGCACTCAGCCAAACCTGGCAGGAGAAAATGACTCGCCACTTTTTCCGCCCCTCCACACTCTCCGGTGGTGGGAGGTGAAACTTGCAAAGCACAAAAATGTGTAAATGAAATGCAAAGGAACAACAGCAACATTACCCAGCTTAATAGAGGTTGCTCCAAAGTCAGTGTCTGATAATCACCTCATTATCCTGCAATCAATCAACATAAGAACAAAGTAAATGAATGATATGACAACCAAAAAAGATCCATAGAAATCGTTCTTTTCTTAACGGACGACAGCTGGAATCTGTTCTGGATCTTTCACTCCATAATGGGTAATGGAAAAGACTGGAGGGAGTAAATATGTGCTGAGGTAGCACTGACAGAGAGCAACAACAGGGGCCAAGGTTGTATTCAATAGCATTTTCTCAAGTTGATATGAAGGGGGGGCGGGGCAGGGGGTCTTGTGCAGAAGTGCAGGGCAGGAGGTGTTGACTCCTTTGGCTCCTGGCTTTCAATCACAGAGGCTAAACTGAGACAGGAAGTTAAGGGGAGTTGTAATAATTCAAGTCAACCTGCTTATGTGCCCCATGACGTGCAATCAGAAAGTTATGATCCATAAAGCTCCTCAACCAATGTTTTTTATTACATAATATACGTCAAACGGCTGGGTATGTTCAGATTGAGTGTGTATTTGAGCCTCCATCTTATACAACTGCTCACCACCTGTCCAGCAACAGACAACCTCCAATAATCGACACATCAAACACACATATTACAAAACAATTACATACTGACATCCATTGTCATCATTGATTTATGATCATTTGTTTTCTTTTTTCCATTTCCCTTAAATGAGACCATTAATGTATATTTACATGAGGAGAGGGTCCTCTACCTGGACACTTTTAGTTTGAATGACAGCTGAAGTATAGGTGCATGTTCAGAGGGTGAGGCTGAGGTGATACAACATGCAACTTCACCTCTTGATGTCACCAAATCTTACTCACTGCAACTTTAATGAAAATCCTTATTTTTACATACATTGTGCTGACACATGCTTCTGTGTATTGTTTATGTTGTTTTTTCTATGCTCTATATTTCTCTGGCTCTGTTGATAGAGGCTCGCTGGGGGGAAGGAGGCTGATGAGCCGAGAAAAGGCAATGATGAATGACACAGCATACACTACCTCTCTTCTGCCACCCCCCGATCTCTAATGCCCAAGCTCTACCTGTCTCCACTCTGCTGTGACGTCCAGGGACCTTCTTCCTGCAGTGGATGTCGCTGTGACGCTGCATGAGGAGACGACAGCGTCCAACAGCGGCTCAGCCGGGCCTGACGCTGCCGGCAGTCGGACAGAGTCCCATCTCTCAGACGACCTGTCGCTCTCTGTCATGGATCTGAAGGACTGTGAGGAGCTGGCCACTCAAAGCTCAAGGAGTCCGGGTGCCTGATTGAAACGGCACTGAGCTGAAAGCCAGCCAGTGATTGACATGAAACAAGCAGTAGGATATCTGTAAAATGTCAGGAGAGTACATTCATGTACGATCAGGAACTTAGCAGCTGTTCTCTTCATGTTCTTGTGAACTCCCTGGGTGTGTTTTCAACTCCTCTATCAAAGGCTTTTCCCAATTTGTTGTTTAGCAGCCACAACAGCGACTGAATGCGATGTTACCCTGCAGGGGTGCGCTCATTGCCATTGTGGAGTGAATACTGAGTCATTTTGCTGAGGCTGCAGACAGAGAAGTGGAGGTGGGGGTGAGTTGTACGTACCGTTTGATTTCTGAATCTGTGTTAGGACTGAGAATGTCCACTTCACAGAGGCATCTTGCTGCCGTCACCTCTCCCCACCTGGAAGGGGCTGGCTGCCCAGCTTCCTCTTGCCACAGTTTGCTTGCTCTGTCTGGTGCCTTCTCTGACCATCAAGTCACAGGACATGAAAAGGCTGACGTTATCATAAGCCTGCTACATCGCTCTGATGTCCCTAACTCAGAATCTGATTGGTTCGAGTCGAGTCTCTCATTGCTGTCTGTTTAAAGCTGCAGGCACCTGTTGAGTTTGTGAAGGCTCAAGACAATTTCCGTTCCACCCTGTCAACACATGATGGCTGAAATATGATCGGATCAAAGCCGTCGCATCCTGCGCGGTGTCTGCGTACTGTGGTGTAGGATCTGTCTATAATGGTGGAGCTATGTTGAAGATAAGATAAGATAAGCCCTGCTCTTAATGGATCTGCTGATCAATACTCCCATGATCAATTCCTGTTGAGAATACAGAAAAGAAAATAGATGTGTGGTAATATACCCCAATGTAGCAAAGTGGAGAGAAGATAGTCATTGTATTTATTTATTTTGACTTTTATTTTTTTACCTGTCCTGTCCAGCTTTTTGCCATGAAGTCTTGATGCCTGATTGATTCTGACAGTCATTGTGAAAGTTACTCGTTGCAGCTGGGTCACCTCATCCATCCCGTACCTATGGGCAACTGTCAGTTCAGGACTGCGTTAAACAATATGTTGCCTCCAAAGAAAGGATTAGATCATAAAAAGGTTATTCCAGGACTTTTATTTTACACCCGTTATAAAACATCAGCATCATTATTCTATATTTCTTTTGAAATGGAAATCACTTAACCTAAATCTTACAATGTGGACATTTGAGAACAAATAGAGGAAAATGCACTTACTTAAATAGAGTAAATATATTCTGTCACACACAATATATAGACTGGATGGAATACATTGGATTAACTGATTTAATGGTGATTTTAATCAAAACTAATAGATTTGTATGCATTGGAGTGGTGTCTATGCACACTCCTTAACAGTAGGTGGCAATGATGCCTTGTTATGCTAATAGACATCTGCAATTTCACGGATAGAAGAAAACCTGCATTCTTTGTTTACATGCGATAGTGGAAAAACACAAGTGTAACACCAATTACAAGATAGATTTTATTTTCTGTTTTAATTCATATGCAGCTAATTAAGTGTAAAAGGGAATTTCTCTCTTGCTGGCATCACTACCTGCTGGCCATTTTTCTTCATAATTAAATTTGTAGAAGAAAATGTTCATTTCATAAAAGGTGTGACTGGGGGTCCTGAAACCAGACCAGGAGAGAACCACTGATCTAGACCATGGACTGAAAAGGCTGTGGTTTGGCCAAAGGGGGAAAACACTTCCAGGGGCTCAAATAGCAGCTGAGCACGAGACAAAGGTGACACACTAACACAGTCATGTCTGATATGACATCACGCGTCATGATCCTGCATATCTCTAAAGGGGCAGGCGGCAGATTCGAGGTTGATGCTTCTCTCTCAGGTCACACTCCCTCAGCTTCTCCACATGAATGAGCCTCTTCACAGCTAAGACCCAGGCAAAGCTCAGGACATGAGAGTGAAGCACTGACGGACACGCCCTGTCCTGCGTGGGAAATCTCATCCAGTCCACTGATCAAAGTCTTCAGCAGTTTTTATGCGCATAAAATCTTTCCCCATCCGTTAGTTTACAGGATACATTTGGTGCTCCTGCCTGATCTTCTATCTAACCTCCAAACATCTTCACACATGCATGCTGATGTTGTCTCTCTCTCCTTTATCAGGCTCCAATCAAGGAAATGGTGCTGGATTACGGTGCAAGTCTGCCCCCAAGTGACCGGATACATAAGCCCACACGATCACTCACAGCACAACTGTCAAAGCGGAGGTATGAGCATATTAATTTTACACCATCTAATTAGTGAGTATGTTTTTATGCTGCACGGCATCCGTCACCCTGAGCGCTTTCCATGGGAGATCCGTCAAGAGACAGCAGGATGTAACTCTATATTTAGTGTGTGACTCGGAGAGAACGCAACAGTTCAATTAGCCATAATAAAGACTGTCAAGTTTGGAAGTGGGGAATCTTTACATATTGTGCTAGTTAAGCATCTTCAGGAGTGTATCTAAGAGGGAGGATCAATAAAGACAGTTGTGGGCATTTTATAAGTACAAGAGCTGTGAAGTAACACTCTCTACAACACTGAGGAGCAACAGGAAATAAAAGAACTAGTATCTAATAATGATAATATCTGCTTGACTGTTTAGTCTCGATTCATTATGGTTTTGGCAGCAGGGTTCAACTGTGCGTTTACATTATTAGCATTTATATCTATATATATAAATTATACTTATAGTTATACTAATACTAATTATACTGATAATTTTTTCCCCCCCTTAACTGAGCCCTTCCTATTTAGAAGCATGTCCTCCTCTATGGGGGCGCTTATGTTTTTACAGGAGCCCAGAAGGGACAAACTGAGTAGCTTTGCGTTTTAATGATATCTGCAGGCAATCATAGGTTCACGTTGAGGACGGCTGTCGCTCAGTCGGCAGAGCAGGTGGTCTAATCAGGCGGTTGGTAGTTTAATCCCAAGTGTCCTTGGGCAAGATACTGAATCTCCAAACCAACATCGCATGAATGTGTGTGTGGAAAGTGCTTCCATGTACATGCGCTGTATGAATGTGTGTGTGGAAAGTGCTTCCATGTACATGCGCTGTATGAATGTGTGTGTGGAAAGTGCTTGTAAAAAGATTACAAAGATAACGCGTTGACATCACACCAAGATTGACACTGCAACACTTTATTCTACTAAATATTCACATATAAGTGTCCAGCTGGTCAGAGGAGTGATTTGCATTTTAAATTCATATACAGTAGATGTATCTTATAATGAAAGGGTTGGTTTCCATTGTAGCACCGTCACATGTATTCAAATTGTTCTGGGTGTTTAGTTTGATTCTGGGCTGCTGTGAAAAAGTGAATGTACAACAGGAGCCACTCCTGATGAAAGCCCACGGTGCTGACCATGAAAAGCACCGTTTGTACATTAAGGTGTGTGGACACACATGAAACCTCAGTGTAAGTGTTGTCTGTTCCATCTCTGATGATCAGAATGGGGAGTAGCACGGCGTCTGTCTGCTGTGAGCCAGATTACTGGATACGTAGTTGAAGATGACATGATTGGAATGTAAATAATCAATCCTAAATCTTACAAACCGGACCTTTAAAGACTTGTCTGGTCTTGGTAGCCCCAAAGGCTCAGATTGAACTTATTTTGATTGATTCAATCTCTATTATAAAACCATGAATCAGTCATTTGTTAGAACTGTGCTCCACTGAGGTCAAATAATGCTCTCATTGATTTCCTGCAGATTGAAACCAGAATTAGTTCCCATTCTCCTGAGCCTGTTTGTGGTGAAGTTGTATTTTGTGTAATTCCTTGAGGTTTATTTGGGTTTGAAGTCATTAAAGGACAGAGAAAACTGGGCCCAGAATTGTTCTGTACTGTAAAAAGGCCACATCTGAAAATGACTTTAATGATTAGGTCCAACAAATGTTCTCAGGCTCTAAGTATAAAATGCCAGAGATATAGATATGAAATACTTGCGTTATTATTTCCTGAAGGTTGAGGTAACATATTCATGTAGTTATTCATTTTGCCTAACTGTGAAAAATACACAGTGTTGATGTAAGTGGGCCGTGTTCACCCAGCTGCTCAGCAATCATCGTATCTGTTCCCTGATGAGTGGCTTTCAGAGGCCTCAGGAAAACACAGTGTCCTGTCATGAATGAATTTCATTGTCATCTTATTGATTCAGCTTATGGCTTCATGATTTCTGCATGCACACAACAATCAGATCATCAGTGGGGGCATAAAGTGTAAATCATAGATGTGAGTTGACCACATAACTGATCCATATGAAAACACAGGGGGAGAACACAGGAATCCATTCTTGCATGTGGCCCTTTAAACCAACCGTATTGTGATCATTTACTCAGCTCGATCACATATTTTCACAAGATTCTTCTTTGTTAGTAAATCAATTATTTATCTATTCTATCAGATTTTTGGCAGATTTTCTTTAATCTGTCCCAACTCAGATTTATGTTGATTGTTATCACATAAAATAAATGATATTGCCATGTACCCTGGAAGCTTTCATTTGAATACTTGAACACCAGTATTTAGACACAATAGTGTTTGTTGTAATTGCAAACCTCTACAAACACTGTTCTGCAATTGCACTATATCCACAAGTGGATGAGAAATATCCTTTATATATCAAAAGCTTTGACAGTGGAATTAGAGCCATTTAAGCGCAGAGTTATGACTGAACATGCAGTCGCCGTACGTAAATGTCACATTTACACATTATCACACGGCTGCTGGAGTGGATCCGTCTGTCAGGAGGCTCTGAAGCACTTCTTCACTTCTCTGCAATGGAAAGAAGAAACCTTTTCCTTTTGAGATGAGGTCCGACAGGGAGGAGCCACAGGGAAGTAATACTGTCATGACTGTGACCTTCACACGCTTCCTCCACTTTCACCCCACACAACCGCCTTTTCTGATTTCACTCCGGCCCACCAGCACCCCCGCGGTCGCCCGCAACTGAAAGTAAAGGAGACATGAAGGGAAGCAGAGATTTGTCTTAAGAGGAACGTTATGTCTCTTTCACTGTCTGACCTGAACTTTGTATCTTTGTACTTGAAGATCTGACGGAGGAATCGGAGGCTGACTTCGTGTGCGAGCCGTGATGAACCCGGAGATCGAAGGACTACAACAAAGACGGACTTAAACATTAATCAAAACATTTGTGATGTGTGTATTGTTATTGAAGTGAGTGGATCCTTCACCTGTGACTCGCCCTAATGTTTCTACCTTTTCTTTTTCTTCCCTGTTCAAAGGTTTTTCCCCGGTAGTTTTTCCTGACCGTTGCTGAGGCTCCAAGGACAGAGGATGTTCCCCTGTGAAGCCCTGTCAGACTAAGTGTGATTTGTAAATACGGGCTATATAAATAAAATTGGATTTGTTTTTCTAAGTTGACTTCCTCTTCCTCTCACCACTGAACCTCCCTGTCCACGTCCGCGTGCAGCACCAGGACTGAGACATGCTGCTCATCTCTTTCACCCATTTAACAGCTCGTTACCCATTTGTCTCTCTCGCCCTCTTTCCCCACGTTCCAGACATGCCTCATTTCTTGGTCAGGTTCCATTTTTGTTAATGCAGCGGAAATGAGCCGTGGGCATTGCAAAGTGAAGTGGAGCAGATGTGTGGTGGCGCTCCATGAAAACAGACGGGGGGCAATGAAGACGTGGATGAGCCCGTCGACACAAAAAAACAGGGTTGAGCCACGAGGCTCCAACGTTCCAACACGAGGGCGAGGAGTTACCTTGCACATATAATGCTTGATTTAACCAGATAATGGAGCTGGGCCACCGAGTTCAGCCTCATTACAAGGTTACGAGACGCTGCTGTGGCCATGATGACTTAAAAAGGGAAAGATCTGCAATGTTGAGCTCCGGTCGGGCTCTGGCAGCTCTGCGGACTGAGTAATGCAGACTCGGCATTTGTTCCCTCAGACATGACATAACTTCACTGCTAAATTGGGCGCTTGGCACGAACGTGTCTAATATGCTTGAAGGATCATTCAGTATTTTTAAATGATTTAGGAGTCGAAACATTCATCAACCACTTTATTATTCACACCTGTAAAACTGCTAATGAACACAAATGATTATCACCTCACAGAAACTGCATGTAGTCGTTGTCGAGACGATGCGCTGACAAATCAGACGCCATCAGAATAAGACGGACAGGTGATTAAATGATTCTTTCAGAGAACCACTGATAGTGTTGGATTTTTGACACAATCGTATCAGTGTTTCCAGAGAACGGCCTGAGGGAGAGAAAGAAGCAGCTGCGCTTCTGTGGGTAAAAGCTTTGCTGATGTCATGCTGATGCTGACGGACCTCCAGAACCTCCAGAACCTCCAGAACCTCCAGTCAAACAAATGTACTATCCTCGAGTCATCGGGGACAGAATGTCCACTTCCAAACAAACCGGTATAAAAACTGAACAGATTTTTTTTCTTCAGCTTTTTTGCATAAATGTCTTTAACATCTTTGGTCCTGTTCAAAACTCCCAAACATTCAATCATTTTGAGGATTTTAACCCTTTGAAGGCCAGCAAGTAATCAAACGTATTTAAAGGGTGAAAATCCTCAATATGATTGAATGTTTGGTCGTTTTGAACAGGGCTGAATCTGTTCAGTTTTTAGAGTGTTTTTGTGGAAGTGGACATTTCTGTCCTGAAAGACTGCAGACAGGTGTGTATACTGTTATCTATCTCTTCATAGTTTGAACTGTATGTTATTATAAAGCAATGTGTTTGTCTCATCGCTAGTTTTGCATTGGCTACTTGTAAAAACATGGCCATTAGACCTGGTGATGGTTGCTTCCTGGGTCGACCTGCTTCTGAAATAATACAGAGATTTATGATATTACTGTAAATTCAGCTTGATAGCATTTTTAAACAGATACACTTTTTTGATATCCCTGAAAATCCTGCACACTGCACCTTTAAAATATATTTTCATAAAACCTTTTATGTAAATACATAACATAAAAATGATGTTAAAGTTGGTCATTGATCTTTTTTGATATAAGATTAGTCCGTAGCTGTTGAAGACTGAAAATACTTGATTTCCCACAGAAACATCCCAGATGTCACGAGTCCAGCGTCTGCTCTGGATTGGAGGAGCTCATTGTGATGAAGAGGCGCTTGGAAAGCTCGGGGCCGACCCGCCGCACTGTGGCGCTGACGCCCTCTCCTCTGCGGACCAGAAGGTCAGAAAGTAGGGAATTCCTCTCTCCATCGGTCCTGCACAGAGCGTACGCCTGCAGAGACACGGGCACATTGAAAACTACAGGGAAAACAGTTCACATACATGTGCAGACATGTTTCTGTGAACATGACTGAAAACAGTCGCCTTGATCTTTAAATCTCCATCATTTAGTCATTTTACTCATGGCTGCACTTTGCTTGACAAGCTGCTTTCAAAGGGTACGAGGAATTAAATATACAACAACAGTGAAAAGCATTTCAAGTCTGAGGAATTTGAACTGTAGCTGCATTTCAAAGACTGCTTTAAGTTTAAAAAAATCTGTAAACAAGCAAAAGCATACATATGTCAAACCAAAAAAACAAGAAACAGCGAAAAAGACAAATATTTCAAGTGTTATCTTGAGGCCTTGCTCTCAAAGTCTCTGAAAGTGATTAAAAACACTGGTTCTAAGTTGCTTTCACCACAGAGCAATGTGCTCTTAACCCTCGGGGCAACTTTGATATCATTAAATTAACTATCTGAACTTAAGAAGCAGAGAAATCTGTTGAGATGATCCAACCTAATAATTCAGCTCTGCAGAGTCCTGATACCTTGGACTCGTTCAGTGATCACTTACTAACACGTTGAGACAAATGACTCAGGGAGGAGTTGTGTTCATCCTGAATCATGCCTGATGTGGGCTGGTGACAGGCTGAAACGTGAGTGTGTTAGTGTGAAGGGATGAGCAGTGCGGGCACCTTCCTGAGCAGCTGAGGGCAGGGGTATGAAGACAGGACGGCTGCAGCCATGTCTGCGCTGACTCGGTGCAGCTGCTGAATCTGTCTCTTCCACACCTGCAGCAGCCCTTTACCGGCTCTGTCCACCCGCTGACCCCCCGCCCACTCGCTCTCGCCTGTGAACACACACACACACACACACGCACACACACACACACACACACACACACACACACACACACACACACACACAGTCATAAACACTGTATGTGAGTACACAAGACTTATTGTTGTATCTAAGAGAAAGCATTTGACACAATTAGGGCTGCAACAATGAAATGATAAAAATCCATTATTACAAGTATTGGCAACGGATTTCATTATCGATACGTTGTGTCGCACGATTATTATGACATGTTGGTGGATCAACAGCAAACAGCGCACCTCTCTTTCCTCTGTCTGCTGCTCACTCAAGCACTCTCGATCCGCACATACACACACACACAGACACACACACACATACACACACACAGACACAGACACACAGACACACACAGACACAGACACACACACACACAGACACACACACACAGACACAAGACTGAGCACGCGTAAGAAAGTAATAGTTCATATATATACAAATAAACAGTTGGGAATTAATACTTAAAAAAAATCCGATTCATCAATTAATCTAAAAAAGAATCGACGGATGAATCGATGATCAATATAACGGTTCGCTGCAGCCCCAGACACAATCATCAGAGTATGAACGGCGCTCACTTGAAAGGGGCCTCTGCAACTGCTTTGGTTGTCATGGCGATGTGATCGGAGAAGTCCTTCCACGAGGCCAAGAAGCAGACCGACACTCCAGTGTGGAGCTGGAGATGCACCACTGCCTGATGGGATGTAAGAAAACACACTTAAAGGTGCAGGGTGTCAGATTAGGTGACAGGAGAGCGGCAGGTTGGATCCATCAGTTCCATAGAGAAGACACGCCCCTCAATAAACAGGACACGCCCCTCATGTGAATGAACAGGACCCGCCCCTCAATAAACAGGACCCGCCCCTCATGTGAATGAACAGGACCCGCCCCTCATGCCCCCCCCGGCCTGTGCACCCATGATGAGGGCCAAGTCGAACCCACGGCCCCTCCCCCACCCAGTCTTAGCCAATCATGTTCATTCTGAGCCCAGAAGCGTTGTAATCCCCAGACATGGGGGCTCCTGGTTCTGTGAGGTTCTGGATGAACGGCCTGATTCTCCAGGGGCAACATGAAACGCGCACTCGCTCACCTCTTCCACTTCCACGCGGGTGAGCTCGGGTCGTCCTTCCTCTTGACCTTTCACCTTCCTCTTCTTCACCTTTCCTCCAGCTTGCTCCTTATTGGTCACAGCCTCTCGAAATTTCTGCTGGTGTTTTGATTTCTGGGCTCTAAAGGCAGAAAATCAAAAATGAGCGGGTTCCTCCAGTCTACGGATGTGTTGGATTTGATCTGATCTCCTCTGCCTTCTTCCTGTGCGGTGACTCGGTCTCTGCACAGGAAAACACGGTGATTTAAAAAGCGAGATTAAATGATGTCCTTCCATGCCCACCTGAAATAGGTCTCCATGTCAATGACCACCAGGCTGAGGATCTTCCCACGGTTCCTTCTCTGCTGCTCCTGCACCCACTGTGCCAGAGTGGGGCCAGTGTCTGAGCTGCCGTGTTTTTCTGCCTGCAGCCGACAGGATGAGACCCATGAGAACTTTAACCTGGGACACTTCAGCACCTTCTAAGAAGTCAGCAGGCCTAAAGTATCCTTCAGTCAAACCCCTGCAGACATGAGGGGGAAGCAGAGCAGATCCTTGAAATCCTGGAAAGTGCGCTGATGGAAAGGGAGGTCTGACTCAAACAGAGGGGGTCTCACTGCCAGGGGTTCTCTGAACGTTGAGATCTGCTGCTGGGGGCTTTAGATAGAGCCAGTGGGGGTTCGTTTGTTCTGTGGAGCTCATGAGGTGAAAACCTCATTGTGGGGCTGTTATATTTTATTACAAGTGTATTTCCTGAGGTTGGCAGAGTGTGCAGGTTTAGGATTGGTCAAATTAAGATCTCAGAATTTCATTTTACATTGGCTAACAATGAAGTTACGTGAGCGGAAGAGAATAATCAGATCCGTCATATCTGGTTGGACACTGAAAAAGTAACATTAATAGCAGGTGCACAAGTCTTCGGTTCTAAAACACGATCTGAATCTGTAACACTTTGTAAATGCAGACCCAACCTACCTGAACGTAGCTGTGAATCAGAGAGGTGAAGTCATCAACCGTCATCTGCATCACAACCGGAGCCTCAGACACACACACTCCATCTGACTGACACACAAACAGAACACACTCCATCTGACTGACACACAAACAGAACACACTCCATCTGACTGACACACAAACAACAGAACACACTCCATCATCTGACTGACACACAAACAACAAAAAAAACTCCATCATCATC
>JAFBJT010027630.1:30008-46289 GCA_016785325.1 Chascanopsetta lugubris | reverse complement strand
CCTGTATCTGTAAAGGCACCGACTACAAAAATGATACAAATGTGTAGAATTCTTTTTGGAGCAGGTCTTTGTAATTCCATTCACAACCTTCGTTAGTATCCCTGTTGTAACTCTCAGGGGGGTCAACTGCAACCCACTGCATTCAAAACTGTATCTAACATCGGGTTTTTGCATTTATCTCGGATGCAGACTCACCCTCAACATGAGCACAGGACCGACGACACAAGCCGCCTTCATCCCAGAACAGCAGAGGGCGTCGGAACACGATGCATCTCGCTCCGCTCTCTTCTACCTCCTCCAAGAAGTCTCCAGGCTGGCGTCTCCCGTCCACACCAACTCACCCAAGACGCGGCTCAATGAGACGTGCAGGCCGGAGGGTTTCATCACCGAGATGCAGGAAGAGGATGGACGTTTGTTTAAAGACGCATCACCTGTTGGTCAGGTGAACAAAATGGAGGAGAAAAGTCCCAGGAGGGAGATGGAGACGGTGGCTGAGCGGCGGTGTGGATCTATGAGTCCCTGGAACGTGCTGAGTCTGATCAACCTGCATTGCGAGAGGCTCCTGGAGGAGTCCCACCCAAAGTCGGCACCATCAAATGTCACAAAAGTACCTGTTGCAGACGACAAGGTTGGAGGTGACACTTTATCACCATCTCATATCAAGAGACGAGGAATCCCAGCCTCTGTCAGTCTTGTGTCAGCCTCCTCTCAACCACAACCTGGAGATAAGAGGGAGGCCGTGTTTCATGTGAATGGACAATCAGAGGAGAGCCAGGGGTGTGAGATGGAGTGTTTGAATGAGCCTCGAGCGCTCACCGGACTGAGTCCATCGAAGCCGACGCTAACACTGGACTGCAACGCCAACATTGTGTCGACCCCATGCGACAGTCAGCTGTCTCCCCCGAGCACATCCCTACCTCCTCCACTGTCGGCACCGCTCTCCTCCAGCACCACAGAGAGAGGTCACTCACTTCCTGAAGCAGACGAGCAAACGGCAGGATCTCGCTCAGACCGCTCACATGACTCCTTAGATGAAGAGTCGCTCCAATCAGAGCTGGGGCCTGTGCCCGGGGATGACATCACACCTGCAGCCTCCGGGCAGTGGAGAACCAAGACGCCAAGAAAACAGCCCCATCCCAGCCGGAGCGTTGACACGAAGGACCCGGACATCCAGGGGGTGAGGTTCAGGATGGGGTCAGAGTTGGACGATAGTAGGGAGCAGTGTCGGCTCCTCATTACTTCCAAGTACAGGTACTGAGATTCATGTGTTTTCTTTATGTGTGTGTGTGTGTGGGGGGGGGTTAGAACAAATACTGATGTTACACTCACGCATATTTTTGTTTTTCCATTTCAGCAGAGAGCTGTTCAAAAGTCTAAGAAAGCCACGGCCAAGGACACGCACGTCCCACAAGTCTCTGAAAACCAGCAGCTCAGATGAGGAGTGTGACCAGATGTTTTCCAGTGAGTATCGCTTGATCACATGTCATATTCAAAGAACACAAATACATACAAATACTAATGTTAAAGAGTTCTACAACTTCTATCAACTCATTTTAAGTAAAACAAGGTCATCTCTGAGACCTTCAGTTTGTATAACCTATATGGAGAAAAGGGAAAATATTAAGATTATAAGTTTATTATGTTGACTATGCATTTCTTCAAGATCCCCATTCTCTCCACTAGAGGGTGCCACGTCAAAACATGTAAATCGGCATTTTCCCTAATTTAATATTTAATTAGTTGTGTATTTGATGTTGTGTATTTGATACATCCAGGAATATCTGGATGTAATGGAAGTAACTCCAGATAACTCATATCTATTTTCCTCAACACACATCAAAATGCTCAACTCAGTCATTATTCAGAGGTCACATTTCTACTCAAAAAATAGAAATGAAAATGATTTTTTATAATCATATGAAAGAGGCTGCCATGTTTTTACTCAAAATGGACAAACAAAACATTTTTTTGCAAGTGAAGGCTACTACAGGCTCCCCAAGCCTCTAAGCTGGGATTGAGGTGTGGGGTTTTCAACTGCAATATATAACCTTACCAGTAGTGACCACTAGATGTCACTGAATCACAGAGAAAAACATGACACATAATTCCCAGGCCCAGGAGGAATTCTCTGAGAAATGTAGCACTGGTTTCTTGACCTTTTTTTATTTAAGGTATGAAATTTTTTTTCATTGAGTCCAGTTTCCAAATATTTATAAAACAATTGTTTGTTAATGCTCCATCAGAGGATAAAGTCTGTGCATCCTGCCGCACCAGGAAGACGCCCATGTGGAGGGATGCAGAGGATGGGACCCCACTGTGTAACGCCTGTGGGATAAGGTAGCTCATACATAAGATAAGATAAAACGTACATGTCCCAAAGGAAGTTTGTCTTTGACACAAAGAGAATCTGCTTTTAAATACAAATTTCACAATCCGTCGACACCCCACTCATGCAGTGAAGTAGCCTTTAGTCTAATTCTGGCATATTTACATTTATGGGTTCATCACTGTCCCTTTTTAAATAAATAAAAGTGAAGAAAAGATGATCTGTTAAATTAGTATAAAATACATACAACGACACATGATTTAATTATGTCAAGATTGGTTGACTCTACATCAACATTTGCCCTACAAAGCTCAATACAGAAAGATGATTAACCCTTAAATTGTTTCTTTCTTAAAATGTTTACACAATACTGTAAATGCAATTTGAAAAACCTTTGACAATTTGTTTCAGTTTAGTTAAAGAAAATAGAATTAATTGTAGAGTCTCTAATTGCCCCAATATTTCTTTACAAGGTTTAAGAAGTACAGAGTGCGCTGTGTCAACTGCTGGCACATCCCGAGGAAAGAGGGCAACTCCAGCTCCTGCTGCCTCAGGTGTGGAAACTCGCTGAGGTTGACCTCAGCTCAGCAGAAACACAGCTCTTAGGGAAACGACTTTTTATGTCCACATGTGACGAAGCTGCAGACACACAAGACTTTACAGTGCTCACTCTGTTTCACTCTTTCTTGTTCTTTGTCCTCAACAATTCACCACAGATGTGATCGCAAAAAAAAAAACACCAGCCTTTTGTCATTTTCACTTGACTCAGGCTGTTTGGATCAGTCCCACTGCAGCACTTTTGCACCTTATACAACAGAGCCCCCTCACCTCAGACTTCGGAAAACATCAAACAGATCAGAATATGAACTATTATCTGTGATCACCTCCCGGAAATGGAGGTTGGACTTCTCCCCTGTTTGGCTGCACAGCCTGTATGAAGCGTGTGTGATGGAGCTGATTCAGTCGGTTGGTGAGTTGGTGTGTGGAGCGCAGACAGTTTGTAGCAGATGAGCAAGTTTTACCGTAGTTCTACTGTAAGACCCTCACACATTCAGTGTTAAGTTTTCGTAGAGCAGTCTGAATAGCTTCAGTGTTGCTTGTGTGTATTGGTCAGTTGTCTTAACAACAGCTGCGAGAGGAAGTTATTTCTGTGCTCGAGCAAAATCTGCAACCTGAGCTGCGTTCACTGACAGTAACAGCAAAATATTTAAATTCTCTTGACCTCGTTGGAGAGGCTGTCTGCCGCATGAATTAGTGACTCGAGTTAAATAATTCATTTTGTTGTGTTTGTCATAATCTATAATTGGTCCTGTTATGGTTTGAGTTGTTTTCTTGGAGTTTCTGGTTAAAAGCCTCTCTGTGTGATCTCCCAAGGGTTTTTGGTCTTTATTAAAGTTTGTATGAAGCATTTGTTTCCCAGTTATTTCATGTGTGGAGCCACATGAGCATGGCCTTGGACTGATCTCAGATATTATACCCGCACTAAAATGCAGTAATAGTTCCAGAGGGCTGCCCCACACGTAACCTATCACATAAAACTGCATATGAGAGGGAGGAATTGTTCTTTAATGAGGCTTCCCACAGTTTCCCCAGCCCACCTTGCAGCAGTGACCTGCATGCAGAGTGGGTGGCCTCACACACAGATTGGTACAGTGCCGCTATTATTTCAGAGTGGATTACGTCTTCTGATTCCGTCTGATTTAAAACAGCCAGGGAGAGAGAGAGAGGGGGGGAGAGAGAGAGAGAGAGAGACTCTCTTACGAAGCGAGTGTACAGGAAAGTGGAAGTGAAGCAACTGAACGATTTATGAAGTTCTCTGTGAATAATCAACTAAACCTGCTCATCACATTTGACACGTATCTGAGAACATCACTGCATTAAAGGTGCAGTGTGTAAGATTTCATTTTTGTAATTTCTAAAAATATTACAAAACAAATACATACTGACATTCTCTATAATCTCCTCATTCTATAATTGTTCCATTACCTTCAAATGAGCCCATTAATGTATATTTACATGAGGAGGGGGTCCTCTCTATCGGGGTCGCCATGTTTTTACAGTAGTAAAATTGGACATACTAATGTAACTAATCTTCTGAGTTTTAATGACAACTGAAGTCGACCATAGGTTCTCCTGTATGTTCAGAAGGGTGAGGGTGAGGTGACGGATACAACATGCAACTTCATCTCTAGAGGTCACCAAATCGTACACACTGCACCTTTAAGTCCCGAGGTAATTAAAACAGAATCAAATAAAAATGCAGACTATACATCTAATATTCAAAAAACAAATGGAAGTATGTGATGTAAGATTCTGATTTAGAGCTATTGATTCTAATATGGATAATAGACATAAAAGTGCCTACTGTTAGAGGTGCACTATTAGAATGTGTAATATATTTCCATGTACAAACATACACTGATATTTTCGAGGGAGGATTCTAATGTACAAAATTAGATTGATCATAAATTGAAACTACAGTCATTGAGGATAAACATATATTTTTAAGTGAAAGGTTTGAGGAGCTTTTTCTTATAATAATAATAATAATAATAATAATAGTTAAAGTGAACTCTATCATTCTGATGAATTCATTTGAGTGACTGTGCTCATTTTGTTGCACTGTACTTATCATGTTTGAATAATCATAAATATGAATAAAGTGTAAATTGTTAATTTCAAGGAGCTGATTATTAATATCAGTAACATGAATTAAAGGTGCAGTGTGTAAGATTGTTGTCACTTCTAAAAAATATAACAGAACAATTGCATACTTACATTTTCATGAATTTATAACCACCTAAATGTTTTATTTGCTTCCATAACCTTTAAATGAGCCCATTAATGTATATTTACATGAGGAGGGGGCCTCTCTCTGGGGGCTGCCATGTTTTTACAGTAGGCCAGAGTGGACGTACTAAAGCTTCACGGCTTAACTGTGACATAGAATAAGTGTGTAAGATGTCAGTTATTTTGTCACTTCTAAAAATATTACAAAACAATTACATACTGACATTTTTCTGAATTTATTTTTGCCTAAATGTTTTATTTACCCCCTCTTTTTCCCCTTAAATGAGCCCATTAATGTTTATTTACATGAGGAGTGGGTCCTCTGTATGTGGGCCGCCATGTTTTACAGTAGCCCAGAGTGGACCTCCAAAAAACATCTTTTGAGTTTTGACAACAACCGAAGTCAGTAGATTCACCTGCATGTTCAGAAGGGTGAGGTAATGTATACAACGTCCCACTTCACCATTGGATGTCACCAAATCTTACACACTGCACCTTTAATGCTTGACAGCCCATTCAGAGCATGCATGTCTTGCTGCGTGGGAGGAGGAGGAGATGAAAATGAACTCGGATCAGATGGGCATTTTTTGTGAATGAAGGGGGAGAAGGGAGTTTTGCGCCTCCTCTGTCCCACACAGGCGCTCAGCCAGCGGCCACAGTTGAGGACCATGACCGTGGACGGAGCACCGACAGAGCAGGACCCAGAGGGGCAGACAGATGTCCGGGACACGCGGGACCCTCCATCCGTCTGTGTGCGGCTGCAGGGCGGCGCAGGCGGGGGCAGCTCCTCGGTGAAGCCTCCGTACTCCTACATCGCCCTGATCACCATGGCCATCCTGCAGAGCCCGGAGAAGAGGCTGACCCTCAGCCACATCTGCGACTTCATCAGCCGGAGCTTCGTCTACTACCGGGACAAGTTCCCCGCGTGGCAGAACTCCATCCGGCACAACCTGTCTCTCAACGACTGCTTCGTCAAAGTGCCCCGAGAGCCCGGCAATCCCGGCAAGGGCAACTACTGGACCCTGGACCCCATGTCTGCGGATATGTTCGAGAACGGGAGCTTCCTCCGGCGGAGGAAGCGCTTCAAGAGGCGGCGCCTCCACGCGAAGGAGCCCGGGCAGCAGCAGGAGCTGAGCCGCCGCGCGGATCCAGCGGCGCGAGCGCAGCGGGTGTCCCCGTGTCTGCAGGCGCTTCATCTGGATTTAGGAGATTATTTCAGTCCCGTCAGATGCTCCAACATCATCCCCGCGCTCTCCTCGCTTCTCTCCAGGAGTTACCCCCCGACTTTTGAACACCTGTACCCGGGCGGCTGCGCCCTCGTCCCCCCGCTGCCTCCAGACTTCCTGCGGCCCGTGTCGCTGCCTGGCCGGGCTCAGACGCCGGGTGTCCCGGTGAACCTCTCCCCCTCCTGCTCCCACCATCACTCTGTCCTGATGCAGTGGGACCTGATGAAATGAACTGAAGTGAACTTCCCGTTTAAACTCACGGTACTTTAAATATAATTGTTCAACAGTTTAGAAATTAGTTAAAGGTGCAGTGTGTAAGATTTTGGTCTATTTTCCCCCCCACTTCTATCTTTAGGATTAGGATGAAAAAAACAATTGTATATAGACATTTACAAATATAGAATCACCTTAAAGTATGATTTACTTTTTACATGAACCTAAAATGAGCCCTTTAATGTATATGTACATAAGGAGGGGAGGCCTTATGGGGGCCGCCATGTTTTTACAGTAGCCCTGGGTGGATGTACTAAATATCTTTTGAGCTTTAATGACAACTGAGGGCTTCCATAGGTTCCTCTACATGCCCGTGGGAGGGGTGAGGTGATGGATACCACATGCAACTTTACCAATAGATGTCACCAAATCGTACACACTGCACCTTTAAATGTACAATTCAAGTTTCTAAATGTTTCTATACCTTTTTAAATGTTTGAAATTAAATTCTAATGGAATATGCACCTTGATTGCCTGTGCAGTTTGAATTAGATACCATCATTATTTATTAAGAAACTTTCAACATATTATATCTTTGTTCTATCTTTGTTTTTACATTTAACCTGTCGGCCTCTTTGAATGTGATTTGTAATCAATTGACTGACTTAACTTCAGAGATTCTATCTTAAGTAAGACCCTAAAAATACACAACACAACATAAAGGTCAGATTCAACAATAACAACAACAACAATGATGGTATCATTTATAATTTGGATTTGGATCTGACCATAAAAAAGTTTTTGATTTAAACGTAAACACAGGACTGTCCTCCCAGTTCATGGTTGAGCTTTTCCTCTCCATGCTTTTTCATTTTGATAATTGTTGGGTTTTAAATTTAAGGTCTCAAAGACAAAATTAAAGGGACAGTGTGTAAGATTTGGTGACATCTAGTGGTGAAGTTGTATGTTTTATCCATCGCCTCACCCTCACCCTTCTGAACATGCAGGAGAACCTTCAGTTGTCATTAAAGTACGTCAGTCCACGCTGGGCTACTGTAAAAACATGGCGGCCCCCGTAGAGAGGACCCACTCCTCACGTAAATATACATTAATTTGCTCATTTAAGGGTAATGGGGGAAAAACATTTAGGTGATTATAAATGAATGAAAATGTCAGTATGTAATTGTTTTGTATATAGAAGTGACAAATATTTTCAAAATCTTACACACTGCACCTTTAAAGAGAACCCTAGCAGTGTACAAACTGAAGACTAAGGATCATCATTGTCTCACAGCCAATGTAGATTTCCTTCTTTTAAATGCAATAATTCTATCAATGTTTGAAATATATATTTTTATCTGCGTGAAACAAATATACATCTTATTCCAGTATATCAAACATGAAGGTGTCAGTTTTCATTTCAGTTGACCACTGATGGTGTGTTGACTTCCTGTGGAGGAGGGAACCCTTTTACAACTAAGGTAAATGTGATGTTTGTTACACACAACATATTCTTCCATTTAGACAACTGACACCGTTTGCTTTCTCTGTCACGCCGAGTCATATTCAATTTTCTTTTTTCAAAAATGGCACATTAACACACAGGGTCACGTTTTACATACGTGTCTCCATGGAAACATCAGTCAGTGAAGTGTGAGCACAGTCTCTGGGATGAACCTCAGCTTGAGCTCAGCAGAGGTTTCAGTCTTTCGAACCATAGATGAGGATGCAGCAGGGATCAGATTGTATTCGTTAGTCTGAACGTTTCAAAAGTTGAAAGTTATTATTATTATTAGTCTCGGAAATAGACATGTACAAAAACATCCACATTCCATTATCACACGCAGCCCTTTGAAAATGTCTGTGACGGTTACATCTAATAAACTGTTGGTGTGAGGGACCTCAGGAAGAATAGGTTTCCTGCTGATTTTAATTTTGGCCGCACATCAGTTTCCTGTGAGTGGAAATCCTGCGTGGAAACTATTTGCTCATACCGTAAATCAGCCACAGTCCCATTCATCTCTTCAGTCTATCTTTTATATTAAAAACACTCTCCCACAACATCTCCTGTGTTTGATTACCAACGAGATGGAGCAGTGAAAGCACATTATTGGGGACATTTGCACGTTATTCGCGTGTTTTGTAAATCCAAGTCAGAGGAGTTTTCATATGTTAGAGCTACAAACCACAGGGTCCGTCTGCTTTCTGTCGTTTCTCTCCCCACCCCGAAGAACACAGGAAAACCAACCTTCACCCAGCGCACACTGAGCCAGAGTCAGTCAGTGCAGATTTTATGAGAAATGTTCAAGAAGTCCCCTAAAAGCCTAAAACACTGACTTTATTGCATTTTAAGGTCATATCATAATCTGTTTTCTATCATGTTGTTTAAGTGCAACTTCATTAAATAACTTCAGAATGAAATAAAGCCACAAGTGTTGGCGGTCGTGGGTTTCATTTCGTGTCACAACTGGAAGAGATTAGAAAACACTGTCCACTGCTCCAGCTCCTGTTTTCACTCTCTTGCTCCGCCCCCCTTGCTCCTGCCCCGCCCTCCCAGAAAACCAAAATAGATGACACTGCATTTTTGTGTGTCTGATGAAAGCGTTCCCTCTCGAAACAGCCCCAGGAAGGAGGAGAGAGAAAGCATGGAGAAGGTAACTTGTCATCACTGCACAGGCGCATGCAGAGTATGAGCAGGAAGTCAGAGCGCGAGCTCCGCCATGTAAACATCACAGACACCACCGGCCCCCCTGCCCCCCTCCTCCTTCCCTCTTTGCTCCGTGACTCTGAATCCACTCCTTCCTCTGGTGCTCTTAAAAAATGTTGAGCAGAGCTGACAGGTGCCGGAGAGCCGAGCCAGGGGCGAGCGAGCGGGAGAGCGAGAGAGTTAGATGGAGGTCTCATTAACGAGTAATTGTCCAGCATTTATTTTTGGATTGAACAGAAATCACTTTTTCTTTCCAAGTCTTAATTCCTTCAGCAGTCGACCTTGGATCAGACCAATGAGGAGAGAGAGCGAGGGGGAGGGAGAGAGAGAGAATCGGCACAAGCTGAGCAGGACTTAGAGGTGAGACAGAGCAGCTTTGTTGATTTTTTGGTGTGAGACTGATAACCTCCACCACCCGCAACCCCCCCCCCCCCCCCCCCCCCCCACCCCGGCCTCCTCCTGTTCCTCCCCTATAACCCATGAGCAGTGATCTGATTGGTCCTCTGCTGCATGATGGTGCTGAGAGGTTCCAGCAGCGCAGGACCACCCTGCCTGTTTCCATCTCCACATAAAAGAACATTCTCATGTCGGAACTTCTTTTGATTTCTGCTGATTTTGCAAGTTGGCCAAGATAAACATAGACGCTCCAGCAACTCAAGCATTTCATATCATCTCTTTACTTTAAAAAAAGGTCTTTGTGTGTGTGTGTGTGTGTGCGTGTTAAAGGTGCAGTGGACTCTTTGATCTTCGAGGTGTTTGAAATCAGCTTGTTGTTTGCAAACCACCTGAATAACCGAGAATCATCACAGACAATATTTACTCTCCGAGGGAATAAAAGATTTGTCCATGAACCATGATCATCATCTTTGTTGTTACATCTCCTTGTTCCACTCTAACAAAGAATCCTGCCTGAAACTGGACTTTATGTATCTGAAACATATACAAAATGTCTATGTGATTTTATGATGTCAATTCAGGTCAAAGGTCAGGATACACAGTGATTTCTATTATGCTGAGTGTCAGTGAGTCAGGTACTTTCAGTTTGACTTGATTAAACAGATTCAAACTTACAATAAATGATATGTGTGTGTGTGTGTGTGATTCATAGGTTTTATAGGTTTTCAACTATTTGATTTCAAACATGACAAAAAACATTCATTTTGACCACACCCCTTGAGTGATACTTTCATATCAATATTACATGGACATTGTATATAATTGAAATATATTAAAGGTGCAGTGGGTAAGATTTGGTGACATCTAGAGGTGAAGTTACACGTGGTATCCATCACCTCTCCCTCACCCTTCTGAACATGCAGGAGAAGCTATGATCGACTTCAGCTGTTGTTTAGTTGTCAGTGTAAAATCAAAGACTTTTAGTATGTCCATGCTGGGCTACTGTAAAAACATGGCGGCCCCCGAAGAGAGGACCCGCTGCTCTGCACCTTTAAGTCCAGCTTTTAGCAGGATAATTTTTTACAGTGTAAGATGAATGTCCCCTCCCTGCCACACACACACACACACACAAACACACACACACACACACACACACACACACACACACACACACACACACACACACACACACACACACACACACACACACACACACACACACACAGTATGAACCAGTGCAACAAGCCCTGAAACCAAGTGAATAAACGGTCAGATTCATCTGAGCCGGGTCGTCTCTGCCTCTTTCAGCCTCACTCACCCACATGATCCTCATCTCCTCAACCTGACTGACAGACAGACAGACAGACAGACAGTTTGCTTTTCATGTCTGAACCTGAGCGCAGTCCTGCTGCAGTTTCCATCAAGCTGCAGTCGGAGCACACAATGTCAGGCTTCACTTCAAAAACAACAGGGATATTATAAATAAGGCCGAGGCACATGTGCAGAGAGGCCGACTCATTCATTCGGGTAAAAATCGGCACAGTTGAAAGACACGAAAGCGTAAGATGTCCCAACATGTGGTCGCCAGATCTGCAGCAGATTTCCAACATAGATACAAACTGTCCTGAACAAGAGGGGAATGAATGGTGAGTGTGATGGAGTATGTGTGTGTGTGTGTGTGTGTGTGTGTGTGTGTGTGTGTGTGTGTGTGTGTGTGTGTGTGTGTGTGTGTGTGTGTGTGTGTGTGTGTGTGTGTGACACATCTGATGGCTCCACTTATAAGAATCCATGCTTTAAAACAGTTCTTATCTGTTGATGCTGTTGAGAGGGAAGATGTGGTCAGAGATCACATCGTTGTTTACTCTGATTTCTCTGCACAAGTAAACAGAGCAAATGTCCCTCAGATGCTAATTAGGAGTTGGACTCAGTCCTGGATCACAGTATTTCATAACAAAGAAACAAAGGACAGTCCTGTTCCCATCATAATCCATGGTAATGGAATGGTCAAGATCAGATTCAGGTTGAATATCAGGGACAGATATAATGGATGTGAGCTGCACCGGTGCATCACTGTGCCCTTTTCTCTAAACTGAATAAAAAAAATTCAAAAACCTTCAAAAATGACCAGAAATGAGAGAATCAGAAAATGTTTCTGATATTTTCTCTACAAACAGGGAAATTACAAACTGTTCAAAATGTCAGACAACACTGTTTAGAGAGATTAATTAAAACAATATGACAAATTAACCAGAATAGACTTTCATCAAAAAATACATACTCATTTAGTAAACTTGAAGTCAACAAAATTCATAAAACTATTCCATAAATCTAATTAATTACCTAAATACCAAAAGAAGGAAACTGAACATAAGACAAGAAATTATGAACTTTTCAAAACAACATTGGAAAATTAGTCTAATTAGTCTCATTTTTGATATTGGAAGAATATCTTAAACATAAAAGAACTTACTAATAATCTGTAACAACAATAACAATAAAACATTAGAGTAATATTTTTTTCCCCAAAATGTCTTAATAGATTAAACAGAAACTAAAATGACTGAAGATATAAAACGTATTCTAAAAGGTAAAAAGTATGTTAAAATGTTTAGAAAATGTTTGAGAAAATAAGAACATATGTGTGTGTGTGTGTGTGTGTGTGTGTGTGTGTGTGTGTGTGTGTAAATATAAACAAGATCTGTGACTCATTTCATTTAAGGATAAAAACAAAAACAAAAACTCGGCCTGGAAATTGGTCGACTCTTAAACAATCAAAAATCCAAACACTTTATTTCCCAGTTTTTATTGGTCCATAAATGCAGCAACAAAGGTAACTGTTCCCTGCTGAGACTGTTCCAGAGCCAAGGGGGGTAAAGTCTAATGATGACCAATAACATGCGCATCATCCAGAATAACTTTTAATTATTGCTGGTAACACATACTTCCATGGTTACTCAGATCTGTAGCCCCAGGTCTCTACATGTTCTCATCATTATTATTATTATTATTATTATTATTATTATTATTATTATTACAGGCCAGAGTGCTGATGTCATGTGATGCAGTATGTTTTACATTGTCAGGTGAAGGTTCAGACATTGAATGCACTGTGTCATGTTCTGTGGCCCTGCAGGAACTCGTAAAAGCAGTGTTTGGTTTTGTTTGTGTAACGAGCCACATCTTTATCCTGTTCAACTTGATTAATTTGGCTCCGGCTTTCATCCAGTTTATGGGACCTCAGAACCGCCGAGTCCCACAGGTACAGATTGTTCAACAAGGCTCTCCCACTGTCAGCTATGTAAACAGCTATAAACCACAGGTACCAACACACACACACACACACACACACAGACACGCGGACATGTCTTGACAGGTGGCCATCACTGGTTTATATTATTTAGTGAGAGAAATTCCTCCAGGGAGCCAAAGAAGACAGCAATTGTGTGTGTGCTCTTGTACACACACACACACACACACACACACACACACACACACACACACCACACACACACACACACACACACACACACACACACAAACACAGACTGAGCACACACACACACACACACACACACACACACAAACACAGACTGAGGAAGAAGTAGCGGGCGCCGAGTGTTATTTCAGTCACAATGTTTCCACTTGTCACTGTCGCCTGTGAGCAAAAGCCTTCTCATTTCCTTCTTTCTCTTTCATAAAGCACCAAACATCACATCTGGCAAACATGTGTGTATATGCGTGTGTATATGCGTGTGTGTGTGTGTGTGTGTGTGTGTGTGCGTCTCCTCCATCTCTTGTTTTCTTTATCTCTCTCTGCCTCTTTCTCCTCTGGGCTGCAGGTCTGGTGTTAATCCTTTCCCCCTCCACCTGGTTCAGACCACCCACTCAGACAGCAGCCAGTTGTGCCGCAGCAGCCCACCAGCAGAGAGACAACCTGTATGTAGTGTGTGTGTGTGTGTGTGTGCAGCAGTATTACAGCACATCATGTAGACAAAACAAGACATGTTCCTATGTTACAGAGCAAGATTACAACGATTCTTCTCCCCTGACAGTTCGGGAAAATGATAGTCAGCCGCACTCTTTTTGAACGGCAGAAGTCAGGGTGGAAAAGTCCTGCCCAAGGACTCGTCATCATGTGGAGCGAGAGAGGGAAACTGGAATCAAACCACAGACCTTGTGGTGGGAGGATGTCATACTAATCCTCTGAGCCACAGGCGCTCTGTAAAAAACACCAGGATGTGTCCTGATGTGTCTCATGATACTTATGCAAGTGGAAGAGAGTTGCTGTTGTTGTTTTTTTAAGAAAGTGATTATTAGAATTGTTTTACAAGTAAAATAGAAAGCTGAGTTTATGTTTAAATGAGCATAAGTCTGAAGAAGATGTAAAACTGAGGGATTCATTACAAAAGATAAAACGACACACATCCACATCTAAACCTGTTTATTACTGCTTTGATACTTCCTGTTGTTTCTTATAGGAAAGGAAATAGAAACAAGAATAATAATGTTGGTTGAATATGTCACGGGTGAGAGTTAAGATGAACCCAGACCTCAATCCTGAACCTAATCCCGACCCTCCATAAAAGTAAAAAATAAAAATTTAACTATAAGAAAATCAAATATATTGCTAGAAATTAAAAAATACTTTTATAAAAATATTCTCAGTATTGGAGGATCCTTAGAATGGATCATATCAGAGATTCTAATAATAGAAGCAGAAAAGCATCACATTCATCATAAGATTAAATAATTTGAGGGATTATCATTTTCATTATCAAGTATTATTATTCACCACCATATTCAGAGAGTTGTTGATTGACATTTTGTGACAGATCTCAAAATCTTGGTAAATGGTTAAGGTCTTTTTTTTATCATTCTGTAAAACCTTTACAAAATTACTAAGAAAATGACGTATGATCCTTCAAATATGCCATGGAAACATTCCTTAAAATTAAAGTTTCCAAGAATTCAAGTGAAGTTTTGAAAAAGATCCCAACTACTTTGATAAACAAACATATGATCCAATTATACAAAGAAATAAGTCACCATGAATAATTCCAAATTAAAAGGATACATAATTAAAAACCTATTGATATGATGTTATCCTAATATAAAGACGGATTAATAATGATTTGTGGGACAGTTTTCAGGATCCTGAGGTGAAATGATTCAAACAGTTTTTCTTAAACTACAAAAATAAGAATGCGAAAACTACCTGAGGACAAAAATCAAGTACAAAAGAGTAAGAAATGTTTATCGTAAATGCTTGGAGTTATTTTTGTGTGAAACTGTCAAAAAAGAAACAAAGTAAGATAAATATAACATGTAAACTGACAGAGGTCAAATATTAACCTCTCAATCAGATGATCTGGAAGTTTCATTTTTGGAGGATTAACCTTTGTCTCCATCTAGTGGCAAAATGACAGAAGTACAGAAATAAACACATACAACTCGCACGCTAGAAGTCGGCTGCCTGCTCGTACGTTTCCGGGGGAATAGCGGCTCAGTGTGAAGGGTCAGGTTCAGAGTGAGGGTCAGGTTCAGAGTGAGGGTCAGGTTCAGAGTGAGGGTCAGGTTCAGAGTGAGG
The DNA here is from genome assembly GCA_016785325.1 of Chascanopsetta lugubris. NCBI lineage: Eukaryota > Metazoa > Chordata > Actinopteri > Pleuronectiformes > Bothidae > Chascanopsetta > Chascanopsetta lugubris. The sequence goes on along the minus strand of JAFBJT010027630.1, from coordinate 31,044 downwards.
GTCAGGTTCAGAGTGAGGGTCAGGGCTAAACTAGGGTCGGGGTCCGGGGAGGTCGTAGAGATCTGAACCCAGTCTGTTGAACAGGTTTCTGGGTGATGTTCCTTTTGACACAGCGTTGAGCTAAGGCCAGGGTTAGGGTTAGGGTCAGGGTTAGGGTCAGGGAAGGTCATAGAGACCTGGGACCAAGATCTGCCTGTCCTAATTTGGGTAGGTCCTTTCCATTGGTACCACTCACGAGTCTGTGCCCTCGGAGGAAGACTGTGATGAAGAATAAAGTGCAAATTAAGGAAGCACTTTTTTTTTTCTCCAGAAAAACGTTAAGATCTCAAAAAACTTGCCAATAATGTAACAAGTTATTATTTTTTTTAAACATTAAACATTTCATTACGGATTAATGAGGAAAAGGCAAAAATAGAAAAAGGATTGAAAACGGCTGAAAATGTCCAAATGAACGTTCGTATGATTAAAAAAAGACGTAAACAAAGAATAAAGGGGGAAAATAGAAAGAGTGCTGAAAACGTGTATTTGCGCCTTTTCATGGGAGCACACAGGTAATGTGGAGTCTACGGAGTGATGTATTTTTCTGCCACTAGATGGTGCTATCCGGTGCATTTACCACAAGTGTGAAACCATCCTCAGGACACAGTATGTTTCAATGTGCAACTAGTATCAAGGGTCAAAGTTCACCAATGTTAACTTTTACTCAGAGCAAAACTATATGTGTGTGTGTGTGTGTGAGAGAGAGAGAGAGAGAGTGTGTGTGTGTGTGTGTGTGTGTGTGTGTGTGTGTGTGTGTGTGTGTGTGTTTGTGTGTGCGTGTGTGTGTGCGTGTGCGTGTGCGTGTGTGTGTGTGTGTGTGTGTGTGTGTGTGTGTGTGTGTTTCTTCCCTGTACATCTGCGTGTGTATCTAAGCATGCAGTCCCACTGTGTGAGGCTCCACAGACTTAATTAGAACCCACATGCTAATCATATTCCCCATGCTGCCTGCAGCCTGCAGTGATTAGCCCACATAACAAATGGGGGGGGAAAGAGAGGG
>JAFBJT010027630.1:0-26382 GCA_016785325.1 Chascanopsetta lugubris | reverse complement strand
GGCCCCGGGCGGCCCCCCCCCCCCCCCGCCGTCCCCCAATCCGTCCCGATCCCACAGCTGAGAGGAAATATGTCCAAACGGATGGTGGCCTGTCGGACTTTTGGGAATCCCGGGCTCTGCAGCAGATGAGATGCCTGAGGCGGGAGCGTTCATGAAAGCTCGACAGGCATTCGCTGAATCTGCTCTGCCCGAGCAGACGCGCAGCCGATCCATCAAACGGCAGAAACATCTGATTACGCAGCTTTTTTGTGCAATTCTCTGCGCCTGAACGATCCGGTAACTTTTACATTTCCAGGTCCGGAAACCACCTCAGCGGCCTTTAAAAAAAACAACAACAACTCTGAGTAGATGCTGTGGATGTTCCCTCAGTCTCCGGGGGTTTCCCCCAGCAGTTACTGTATTTGGAGAGGAACATTATTGTTTATCACATCAGCCGCACATCGACACCGAGGTGTCGCCTCCAGATCCAAAGCAGGAGCGCGAGCGCGCTGAGACACTCATCTGGAAAATATGGCGGAGTGCACTATTGTTTAGGTTGAGTGTGGACAAAGTGCTGAGGAGGCGGAGGAGCAGGTGATCTCAGATGATTAGGACCTGATGTGTATGATGACCTGTTATATCATTAGAGCCACTAAGGTGGTGACTCTCTCTTTGTTTGTTCATGATCAGATCTATGTATATGATGATGTCAGTGCTCCTCCATGGAGGAGTGGAGGATGACAGGAGGAAGGGCAGAACCCACGACACTGGAGTGGATCCTGATCACAGGGGTGATTGTAAGGATGGAAACATTGGGCGTTTTTCAAAATAAAAGCCAATCAGGGAGTATTTACGTGTACAGTCAGTGCAGATCCAAATTCAAATCTGCATGTTGTGAATTTAAAGGTGTAGTCTGTCATTTTTATCCCTTCTATTGGTAGAACAAAACATCACCAAACAAAATGACATTTTCACCTATATGTACCATTATTCCCCTCTACCCTTAAATGAGCCCAATAGTGTTTATTTACATGTCTGTCTGAGCTGCTTTAAACCATTAATGTAATGTCCCCGGTGACTCGCTCGCACCCAGTGGTGCCGAGCACGAAGCTCCTCCGTGTCGCTCGCCTCGTGCTTAATTCTCGGAGAAATCGCAACCACGCCGAACGTTGCGCCCCCACGTCTGAGTATTGTCCAAAGTGCTCGGCCAGCAGTCGTGGTGGTTATAAATAAAGGCCATGTAAATACTCAGCTGTCTTGGGCGGAGGCCACCGGGGTCAAGTGTTCACGCCAAAGCCAACGTTGCTCTGAGTGATGGAGCCGTCTGGAGGCGTCGGGCATAGCTCCGCAGCCTGCTGTCCCACACAGAACCTCACACACACCCACTCAAGTTACCCCACAGTCCCCGCGGACAGCAGGCTCATTAAGGGGAAAAGTGCAATCAGTGGTATTTTGCCTGTTATAGACAGGCGAGGCGAGCTATACAGGGATCACATACCGTCCTGGATCATCTCCAGTAATGTCTTTTCATTATACTGGCATGTGTCCATGTGTTATTATTAGCGAGTGTTCAAATTGGAATGACTGTGCTGATTTAGAGTGTGAGGGATTTGATTTACACAGTCTGACAGGTGTGGATTCAGGAGCACGATATTTCCTGTCGGGGAAACAGACTGAAAAGATCGATTACAAGTTTCCATTTCACTCAGAAGTCTGTGTTTGGATTGAAATGATCCCTGTTTGTGGCCAGGTCGGCGCTGTTGTTGTTTGGTCTTTGTGCTCACGCTCTGCGGTTTTGGTGCTTGGACGGATTCCTCCATCTTCAGATCTTCTCCTCACGCTCACGCTGCATCTCTGTGTGCAGGTTTAACATGTCTGTGCGTGGAATCCTGTTTGTGTGTAATCTGACAGAATGACCCAAGTTGGAGAATTCCAGGTGTGGTGTTGGTAATGTGGATTGTCCCTTCCTCACTTGATTATATTATTTTAGATCTGTCATGAACTGATTCTAGAACTGGAATCATGCAGAGGCTATATATTGTTTTTTAGGAAAATTGTACGTAATGTACCTTTAAAGCAAAATGCACGACAAAATCAAGATGTCACTGTGACATGACAAAGTAAAGAGAAGATCCAGCACCAGACATTTATAAAGATGATGGATGGTCTTTTTAAAACAGCACAGGATTTAAAAAGCCTGTCCGCACCACTGAGTGATACGTGTGTGTGTGTGTGTGTGTGTGTGTGTGTGTGTCAGCAGTCCTTGTGTTGATGCTGAGATGTTAAACTGTGATGGTAAGTTTGAAGTGTCTTCTCTAACTTCCTGTCAGTGCTGCTGAGCTGCTCCACTTGAAGCCACATAACAAACGGGAGGGTCACACCCAGCCAGTGAAGAACCCCTCGGCCCACCATGAGCTTCACCTAACCCTGACCCAAACAGAAACCACATTCTCCTACTTTAAACTACTCCCCTTAGTTCAACCAGCACACTGAGCTCTGCTACACTTTTCTATTTAATAACAAAAAACATGAATATTCACCACATTTGAGCTTCAAAGATGTTTCTCTGCTTTTCCTTTGAAACACAGAAATACCAGTAGTTGATGAGCCTCGATCATAACCTCCTATGTGTCGTCTATGGTTTGAGAAACACAGGAGCTTGTTGCCTGGTAACAACCCATCTGCTTTCTCTCCCGTTTGTGATGGCCAGTCGCTGTCCTCATTCATAAAAACATATTTAGTGTGTGTGTGTGTGTGTGTGTGTGTGTGTGTGTGTGTGTGTGTGTGTGTGGTGTGGAGGAGGCACTTGACGTCACACTGAGATAAAAGCCTCACATTTCAAATGGACTTTGATCACTGACTCTGCCTCGGAGAAAAAAAAGCTTCAGCCTCATTGTTTTCATCTGCAAATTGAATGAATTGATCTGGCCCCTGACGCGGCTTCACCTTGTTTCCGTGGTTTCCGGTGAACACGCGAAAATGACATGCCCCTCCCAGCGGGGGTCACCGAGCGCAAACACCCGGCGGTCGGGCTTATTTCCTCCTGAACGCGCTTCATCGGTGTCCCAAAGCGAGACAGCGTGGAAAAGGCGAATTAGGAGGAGGCGTGCGAGTGAGACCTCGCAGCATAACCAGGATCTCTGACATGCACTTGCCTTTGCATGAGATCGGGTGACACACAGCGGTCTGGAGTTATAAACCCCCCCCCCCCCCCCCGCAAATAGAATCCATCCCTATCCCCTGCTATCTCTTTTTAATGTGGGGACATTCCTTTTGCTTTCAGGAACACATGTTACATGGAGCACAGGCGCAGATGTTAAGTGTGTGCAAACCACCTATACATTTTTAAACCCCCCCTTTTTTACCCCCCCCCCCCCCCCCCCCGACAGAGAGAGGCTGCTGTGAAATAAATCAAATTCGCACAGGACGCGGAGCCTGTTTCTGCTCCGGATTCAACAGTTGTTGTTTTTATTTTAGCACGGGGAGAGTCTCACTTCATCCGAAGCACACACACTTTATTTGTGCAAATCCCCCCCGAGGTTTAACACCTCAAACAGCCCGTGATAAAAACTGAGCGTGACTTCACGTCAGTCATGGCTGCTTCTACCTTGACGGTCAAAAAGTGGCACATCACGGAGCTGCTTTAGCGCTGACATTATCCGAGGGTGTGAATCTGCGAGACATGCGTGGCACAACAATGTGAGACGGTGCGAAGTGTTCAAATGAAATAACCGGTTGACACGGTGAAGAGCAGCAGGTGTAGGTCAGACATGTGCTCGCGCTAAAGTGCGGTGGAGTTAGAGTGAGGTCAGCGGTTTGATCCCGGTCCTCCTCAAAACCCTTCCTGCATGCCCGCGTGTCTTTGGGCAAAGGAGGGCAAGTTTCTTGATGTAGCACATTTCAGCAACATGGGAAAAGATGGAAAAACCAGCGACAGTGCTGTAGATCAGTGAGTCTCGACTGTAGAAGTAGTACTTCTCAACATTTTCAGTGGGTCGCAGGCCTTTGACTTGGGGGGAAAAAAGAAAAGTGAGATCAGTCATCACACCGACCTCTGATGGCCGCTCCAGTTGACAGGCTGACGTGGAGAGTTTCCTTGAACGGCTTCTGATCTGCTTCCCCTGATGTAGTTTCTTCCACTTTTCACCTGAGTCAGGAACAGACACTTGACAGCGAGTGAGATAATATCACTGACACTGACCCACTTTGCATATCCATGAATAACTAATTCCATTAAATCCTTGTACAGCAAAAAAGAAAATGTCCTATGCTTCTATTTTGAAGAGACCTTTTATGGATCGGAGTGCTGTCTCTTCACACTCCTTAACAAAAGGTGGCGATGATGCCCTGATAGACAGAGAAAAACCTGCAAAGTTTGTTGTCATATTCCAATTTTTCTCCTCAATTTGGGTCGCGGCTCGTCATTAAGGGGCGATGGTGGGTATCGAACCCGGACCAGTTGAGAACCACCGGTGTAGATGGTGCACTGCTGAGCCACCCACGGCCACAATCACATAATAATACTCCGCAAATGTCTCTGAGTGCCAACTGTGCCTCAAATACTTCAGCCTGACCGTGTTAGTTGCCATGTCCACCTCTGGAACCATCCACGGCAACACATCATCACCAGTGTAGGAGTAGGTGGATGAAAATGCCCCCATCCCCCTTACGTGTTTCCCACGACATCCGCACATAAGTCCTTCCCCTTCGCCTGTCACCATGGCAACCGTACGGCTCCTTAAGGGAGAGTACAGCTGTGTAAAAAAACAGATATCATGTCCATCAGAGGACAAACCACCACATCACACAGGCTTCAGCGAATTCTCTCATAAAATGTGTTCGCTAAATGGAACAGTATAGACGATCAGGAGAGGTCACGTTTAACTGACGGCTCCCATAGGTTCTTTTATACCTTTGATAGGGCTTCACCACTAGATGCCACTGAAGCCTACACACCTAATGCTTCCCACTGAATTCCTTCTCTCTGTCTTTCCACAGATGAAAACTGCGCGTACTTCGGCCACTTCACCCCCGGGCAGGACACGGAGATATTTGAATATAAAACACAAAAAGGTAGGTTGTGTCTTTGCTGTCTGAACAAACGATAAAAGGAAGATGAATTGTGTAAACATCTTCTCTGGAGCAGCGGGACGTCCGGGTCTGTGCAGAGTTCCACATCCAAACAGCTGCCTCGCCGTTTCCCCGGTGACCTCACCTGCTGCCACACGCATGTCTAAGCTGTGTGTGTGTGTGTGTGTGTGGGGGGGGGGGGCTCCACCGTCTGTCACCTGACATCAACCCCCTGTCCATCTGTGGCTCCAGCGCAGCTCACCACTAACTTCCCACAATCCATCACTGATGTCTATTCTAATGTTCATACCATCCCGCTGATGCTTTGCTGCATAGAACCCATGCATTCAGAGCATGTAGCCTGTGGGGGTCACCAGCTGGTGGTGGGGTGGGCGGGGGGGGGCTGGCGGGGGGGGGGGGGGGGGGGGGGGGGGGGGGGGGTTTCAGGGGTCACCAAATCCACAGTGTGTGCTGACATGGGGGCTGAGTGTTTAACATACCAGCCCTTAGGATGAGACTCTTTCCACACATTATTCCCCCCGACCCTGTTTTCAGTGAGGCCTCTCAGGGCCCCGCCCACTCATGTTGTGCGACAGCCGCTGCCATGTAGTGTGTGTTAGGGGGCTGCGCACATGTGGAGCTCTGTCAGAGCCAATCACAGGGCTGTAAATGTGAATCGGCGTGTACACGAAGTCGCTCAAACGCCCACGAACCCTAAATCCTGAGATGCTAATGCGAGCAGGGAACCCCCACCCCCTATACTGTGACACACACACACACACACACACACACACACACACGCAGAGCATTCCAGCGTTGATGGCTGGCCCTTGAGGGACACACGCTGTAAGTTTACTGGAATGATCGCAGCACTGACCTAAGTTCCCTGTGGTGTTACTCACTCTTGACTGAGCCGTGCAGCTTCTCCATAATGGTGCGTCAGGTTGAATGAGCAGAGTGGATGTACAGTACGTCACCACAGGCACATCCATCTCTGCAGCATATCAGCCATCAGGACGTCCACCCGCACAGCAACAAGACGAAGGAAGACTTGCACTGAATACTGAACGAGCACTGATGTGGGATTGTGAAGGTTCTGCCCTAAAAAGGAAACGATGACGAGTTGTACACACGTGAACAGCACAGAGCAACATGAGGCCATTCATCAATAGAAATACTGTGGACTAAGTGTTCAATCACCCCCATTTCACTACACACACAGACACGCACACACACACACACATACTGTATATACAGTAAAGAAATGGTGGTATCTTATTTCCTGAATGAAGACACACAGGAGGGAAGGAAGGAAGGAAGGAAGGAAGCAGGAAGGTCCATACTACTACCACCACTACTACTTCTACAACTACTACTTGTGCTGCTATTATTAAATGAGCCACACTACAATAAATACCTTCAAGATAAATGCTCAGGTCTGATGTCAGATTTGATCAAAAAAGGAAACAAAACAAGGCGACACCATGCGCTTGTGTCCTTGCAGCTGAACACCGTATATAAACACATCTACATTCACAAGAATATAAAATCAAAACAGCAAAGCTACACAGAGATGGACGGGCATTTGGATGACCTGCAGGTGTCCCTCAGTGCTGCCCAGCCTTTGCTCTCTGAGACTTTTAGTCACGTGAGGATCCACAAAGCTGGTCCTGTGTCACTGGTGGCATCACGTCCGATGTCTGCCTCGGCGTTGGAGCTCCACAGTGAGCTGCCTCACGGGATTTCAGAGCTCAGGGTGCGGCCTTTCCCCCCCGTCAGCCGAAGATGAAGGTCCTCTGGTTGTTCCCCAAAGGGAGAACCTCTCCCCTGGGCGTGGTTCACAGGCAAACAGGCGGCAGATCAAAGTCCTAACAGCCCATCCACCTCTCTGTGCTGAAAACAAGCCAGCTGCTCTGCCTCTGCCACACACACACACACACACACACACACACACACTGCACATTACATCCATGTGGTATGTCAGTGAGGTTCAAATGATGAAGAAGAAGTTCTGTAATGGTCCAAGTCAGCCGGCCAATCAGAGCAGTCTGGGCTTTTACAAGCGATTAGATATAAATGGGTCTTACTCATGGGGTGGTGGTGGCTCAGCGGTTAGAGCAGTTCCCTTTGTAAGCAGAGGTCACTGGTTCGCATCCCACTTGGCCCCTGCTGCATTGTCACTGGCCCTGACACTGGTGCCCCAAAAAAATGGCCCTATGCGCACGGGTAGAAATACCCTGCGGCCCAGAATACAGGATAAGCGGTAGAAGATGACATGATACTCCTCATGATGACATCACAACAGAAGTGGGCGTGGCTGCACTGAACCGAAACCCTCCAGAGTCGTGTCATTGGCGGTAAAATCCAAACTTGTATCAAACCAGAAAGACGGAGAGAAGTTTGGCTAATAGCCTCAACCAAGCTCTGCCACCCAACATAATGGAAGCGGAGGGTCGCAAGTTCAAGTCCCGCATGGACCAAGTATCGAGCGCAGACTGGTAGCTCTTCCTCCTGAGCAAGGCACCGAACTCCCAACGGCTCAGGGCGCCTGCATGTGGCAGCTCCTGTGCCGTGTAAATACTTGCCTGTCTCAGACTGCATGTGCATGTGACAATAACACACGTGAGTGAGGGACTCAATTTACCCGTTTGTGTGGATAATAAAGATTGTAAAAAAAAAATTTTTTTAAATGTAAATCAACAGTCCCACTGACTTGATACAAGGATCCAGGCTCCTACATGGTGGTTCAGGTCTCGAGGCAGTAAACAGGAACTCCAACGCACGAGTCTCCTGAATAATTCAGCTCTTCTTGTCGAAGCCGTATCTTTCTAATCGATCGCAGCAGCAACGCTCGAAAATGCACGTGCACAGAATTGCGTAAACGCGACGATGGCCGAGTTCAACCTGTCGTTCTCCACGTGGTCTTTGCTCCCGCAGAGTACAACATCTCAGCTGCGGCCATCTCCATCTTCAGTCTGGGCTTCATGATCCTGGGCTCTCTCTGTCTCATCGGCTCGTGCACGGGCAAAGGCAAAGGGCGAGACTACCTCCTCAAACCGGCCGGCATGTTCTTCGCCTTCGCAGGTGAGTTGGGCTGACCGATGGAATCTCATTGTGTCCGTCGGGGCTGGAGGACGTCGCCGCTCACCTCCCCTCTGCTTCCCCCCCCCCCCCTGCTCCCCCCCCCCCCCCAGGCCTGTGCTCCTTCATCTCCCTGGAGGTGATGCGTCAGTCGGTGAAGCGGATGATCGAGAGCGAGGAAACGATCTGGGTGGAGTACTACTACGGCTGGTCCTTTGCCTGCGCCTGCTCCGCCTTCGTCCTCCTCTTCCTGGGCGGCATCGCCCTCCTCATCCTCTCCATGCCCCAGATGCCCAGGAACCCGTGGGAGACGTGCATGGACGCGGAGCCGGAGCAGGTGGAGTGACGTCCGCCGTGACGGACGAGATAAGACGAGACGAGACGGGAGGGACAATGGGTGGGTTTTGTTTTCGGGAGCCGCGACGCCGTGATGACGGAGGCGGGCTGCGTTGTGGACGGACTGTAGCCATCATGGAGGACTGCGCTCTGTAGAATTACAACCTGGATGTGGGGCCTTGTTGGAGTTTGCTTTGCCTTAAATCATACATATGCCAAATACATACATCCTGTCCCACACGTCTGGTGCATGGAGGAGACCTGAGCTCGAATTTCCCCTCAGACATGGGTTAAACGGTTTCCACTTCTATCCGATTCTTCCCTTAATCATATCAGTTTGTCTAAAATACATTTTTTTTGAAAGTGACATTCTCTGTTTCAAGTCAGTGGCACGAGTCCATTGTTCTGGTTTGACACAGTCACACTCACACACACACACACACACACACACACACACACACACACACACAGGTCACAAACACGACAGTTCTGAGAACACAACAGAATCAGTGCTGGTCTGAGAACAAGGAAACTCGAGTTAGCATGTATGTTCTGCATTATGTATGAGATCTTGTACATATCTAACCCTCTGCTGCTTGTTGTTGTGCCCTCGCTTGAAGTAAACAGGCCTGTAGTGTGTCAAGTGGAATATTTCTAATTTATAGAAACGAGTCAAAGGTGAAGAACACCCCATTTAAATGAGATAAACAAAGCAAAGCAGCCCAAGACCAGAGTGCGTTCCTGTGTATGAGTGTGTGTGTGTGTGTGTAGATGAATGGTTGAACACCCACACAGTCACAGTGCAGACTGGAAAAGGTTCAGGTGCACATACAATGCCTTTTATAATTGTTGATAGTTGGTTCATTAGACAATAATGTCTTGAATCACACATTTCTGTTTGTCGGTGTCAATGTGTTATTAACTCTATTTGCTGAAAGTTGGACATACACCATCACCACAACCCACGTCAACATAACCGCTCTCTTACAGGAAACAATTTATTACTCTCCCTGGAAGATCTCAGTGTTCACTGTCAATCTAAATGCCAGACCATTTACTGTCTGTATCACATGACATCACTGCTACTATTCTGAATGTGTGTGTGTGTGTGTGAGTGTTGATGTATTTGACCTTTGCGCGGAGTGAATCTCTCCTCCATCAGCTGTTTATCAGTCAGTGAGAGCTGATCTCACACACGCTACCAGCCTCATCAAGTTTATTTTTAAATATCTGTACGTTGTAATTTCTCAAACAAGTTTGGTAAAAATGCTGATATTAGCTTTCTTTATTCCTTGTCTTTCTTATGTTTGTGCCTTTTTCATTGAATATAGCATGACATATTTTAAATGTAAGAAATCTGTGTGGAGTGTTCCTGGATGAGAATTAAAAGATGATAAAAAAATTGAAATAAAAAAAAACTCTGTCTGGTGTCTTATGATGTCACTATGATGGATGGAATGGGAAATATGAGTGAAAGCTGGATTGTATTGACCGGCTGAATCCAGACGTTCGTATACATATGGAATAAAAATATGTGTGTACTGTAAGTCATCGGAGGAAGTGCAGAGTGGAGTTGTGATGCTTACCTCTCACACAGCAGCGGTGGCAGCCTTTAGTTGGTCCATTCTGAGCAACATGGCTGCCTATGAAGAGAGACAACAGTGAGACATGAGTTTGCAAAGTCAGGTTATTATATATGCTCATAGAAAAAAACACTATTACTGCAGATAAACCAGGTCGGATGAAGACAGTTTCATAACACCACTCTCTAAAGGCAAAAAGCTCTGCACACAAACATCCAGCAAACACACACATTTTCTTTTTTCAATGACTGTTTGAGGAATGACAGGGAACAATTGCTACTTTAGTGATCTTAACTACAGAAACTCTTGAAGGGTACAATGTGTAAGATTTCATGAGTTCAAGTGGTGGAGTTGCACCTGGACACCACTCTCCTCACACTAGCCCATGTAAAAGAACCAGTGGTGGACATCAGTTATCATTACTACTCACAACGTGCTGATTGTGTCCTTTCTGGCAACTGTAAATACACGGTGGTGTAACATGGCCGACTTCATGGAGCAGGTGCCTAATGTAAATATAAAGGGCAGATTGAAAAAAGGATTAAACATTCAGCTCATTATACACTCATAAAATCACCAGTGGCATCATTTCATACCCCACCTCTGACACTGGAGATAATACTAAATCTTACACACTGCACCTTTAAGTCTAAGTTGTGTCATGTCAACTACTGTACCTGGGAAATGAGGAGGAAAAAAGGGCCATGAAATTCAAAAAGTTTCAATAAAAACACTTTAATAGAGAAAAAAATTTAAAAAAGAAAACAAACCTTTTAAACACGGTCTAAATCCTTTATTATAACCACCACCAATTGTAATGAAGAAGAGTAAAACATATCTATTAATTATTTTTGTACCCACAAGGGAGGAACCAATGGGAGTGGGAGGCAGGGAGAACAGGTGAGTCATTGATCAACTGCAGCGAGGGAAGAACAGAAGAGAGCAAACAGATAACAGGAAGAGATGTGGAAATTTCTCTTTTTTGAAGTCAAAGGCGGAACACAGTGCCCTCTACTGGCTGGACCTAAGGTTGCTCCCTCCCCATTTGCAACACTCACTCACAAACAAGTTGCTTTCTTTTTGTTCTCGTTAAAACGCTGGATCAACTTCGGCGGCGGAATTATGAGGAATCCGACTTCACATGAGGCTTCGATAAACTTCGCTTCCAATTTATGTCTGAAATATAAAGATGTTTAGGAGAAAGATTTATTGTTAAAAGGCAAAATTAAAAATGAAATCAATTTAAAATGTCTTTGGCTCAATCTCTTCGGCTTAAAAATAAATAAAGGTATAGCTGACGAAGCGGTGACGTATTAGTATTGCACGACTTCAGAGATTAGCCAAGGACAGCTTCGCAGGAAGCCCCGCCACTCGTAAATTAAACTCCGCCTCCAGACAGGTACATTACACTCGCACCAGGGAGCAACCTCAGCTGTAGCCCTGCTAAAAAAACAAAAAAAACAAAACATAAAAGAACTTACATGACCAGTACATATTTGATTGACATGTTAGTAAAATATTATAATAGTTTTGTTGATAATGTCACAAGTTATTGTACACAATCAAATAATAATATACCAAAATCTGACTCTGTAGGTTGAACAAAAGCTTTTTTTTGTCATTCTTTTTTTTTTGTTTTAATCCACAAATCAATACAAACTGATAAAAACAGGATAAAAACCAGCCAGGTCATCTCAACATGCATGAGGAAAAAGGTTCACATTGAGAGAAATAAAAAAAACAAAAAACAAAAAAAACACAAATTCATGATGATTGTTGTACAGCCATAAAATGGTTGGAAAATAAAGAACAGGACATATCCAGCAACGTATACTGACAACATGTATTGTACAGTGAATTAAACATCAGATCTTTGTCAACATAAAGTCTCCTCTTTGTCAAACCTGTCAGACGCCATCTTAAAAAAAAGAAAGGAAAAAAAGTCACAAAAATGTGTTGCGACTCGGTTGTTGTCGTCAATGTCTAGAATTATGCTCATAATTATTTTTTTGTGAATTTGCATAATTAAAAAGGGCATACCTCTTCTTTGAACAGCTTCTACAAAATCGAGGCGCTCCCAAAGTTCTTATCTGTAAATACCTAGAAAATACATATTTACAAAGAGTGTGTGTTGTTCTCTGCGAGACGTCAGAAAAGTCTGGACCTTTGAGTTCGAACAAGTACGTAATTAAAACCATAGCTTGTTGTTATGAGGCTCTTCTCCACTGACTGGTCCAAACACACCTTAGTAGTTAGCTGTAAGGTATTAGCTCGCTGCTAAGTGACAGTTACAGATAAGTTAATAGTGACTATGAAAGCTGCGACACAACAGGCAGATTTTTTTTTTTTTTATATATATATATAACAATCGGACCAATTAACAAACAGTGGCAGTGGTAGTTTTCACAATGGGTGTGCATGTAACATAACTGAGCACTGGACGACTGGTTCCGGTTTATAATAAAGGAAAGACATCAGCAGACGGACTGACTCAGCATCTTTTTATACTTTACCTGCAAGACACTCGGATAGATGGAGCATTGGGATGCAATTAATCAGCATTAAACAATAATTCAAATTTATGTCGCTCTATTAAATAAAACAAAAAATTACTTTCGACACCTTTTCCGTCAAATCATAGTCAAATGTTAGTGTCTGCCTCAGAGAGGATGATTAAATTCTTTAAGTGATCAGGAACAACTTCTATAACATCACAAATTCACCCTTCATCCGAAACAAAACCTAAAATCCGAAGAAGCATCATAAGAACTGAACACAGGAAGTGTCGAGCTTTGAAGCAGAAAAGACATGGTGGCAAAAGGGTGGAACTGCAACTTCTGTGTTGGTCACATGACTTCCAACTGAACAATTGTGAAATGTGGACTTTTGCTTATCAGACACTGGGTCAGACCTTTTTGAACAGCTGGTTCGTTATTAAGCAAATTTTGGAGTGGGAGAACGACTCACTTCAAATGCTCTGCAAGATACTGAATTGCTATTGATTTTTAAATCTTAATATATCATCACAAGGATTTGTTGAAAATGGGAGGAGCCGTCAGCTCAGGGGAGAGAGGTTACTGTTCATGCTTAGGTTCACATCACTAAGGGAATAAAGGACTGTTGCAAAGAGAGAAATGGGATAAGTATGTTGACCTATTCATCCAGGCATGTTAGATCTATAGTATGAACACGATGCCATTTGCAACACACCATTAAAAAACAAAAAAGAAAAACATTTTCACATCCATATTCTTTATATTTGTTTTTTTGTTTTTTGTTTTTTTAAATGTCAGGGTTTACATTCTACACCTGCTAAAATTTATCGGGTTCAAAAACGTTTGACTGGCAGTGTTGATAGCACCCTCTCTTTCGACTTACCAATCATGACATAACATGTCACACTGACCTCACCACTCTCTTCACTTTCACAGACCCACAGAGTACGGCAACCTCATCATTAAAAACAACAGCAACCAAAACATAAACAAGCAAACCCCATGTCCTTATTTGACCAAAACAACAATTTGTTTCCGAGCGGTTACTGAAATCATCTCCCTGGTTAAAGTTTTGTTAACATGGATCGAGAAGACACTCTGCTACAGTGTGATGTTTAAAGTTGAAAGGAAAAACAAAAACAAAAAAACAAAAAAATATGAAATGAGTATCGGTCATGAGCAATGCAATTTGGGATGCTGCTGCTCTCCAATCCTTCGGGCAAAACCAAAGAACAAACAACATGACTCTTTTTGTTTATAAATGTATCCGTTGTATCTATTTTTGCTGATGATCATTGCTGAAAAGAAAAATACGCTATCAATATTGTTATTCATCAGGAAATGATCACATTAACCACTACATCACTGAAGATGATTCTCAGGTAAAAGATGTCTATAAGAATTAAGGATCAGAAGTCCGACAAACAGAAAAGAATTTATAATGCAAATGCTAGCATGATACAGGAATTTAAGGACATGTCTGTGGCATACAATTCAGTCTTTTAAGTTTCTTTATATGTACAGATTAGAGGAAAATTATCTACTTCTATACAGTTTCTGTAGTTTCTGGTCTCGGTTGACCACGGAGCTTCTGTCCATTACCACGACGACAGTAATCTGAAAATCAAGACGTTAACGCCCACTCGAAACCAAGGTATACAAAATGCTAAAACATATTTGTGTCATGACCAAAATAAAACCAACTCCAGTAAGGAAAAGTAAGCGTAGAGCTAAGTGGTCAACCGAGACTTGTCTTTTTTTTTAATCAATTTTTTATACTTTTTTTTCAGCATTACGTACATATACAAGTGTCGATAATATAAGTATATATTCATATATACATGGTGAGTATGTATATATACCTGTAATGCATTCTTTATATATACTTATTTTCTTCACAGATATGTGAAACAGGAGAAAAGATGACTTACAAATAAAAAGTTAAAATGAAAACAAAAAGCATAAAACCAACCTACTGATAGAAACAATTTATAAATGCACTTTGCACTATTTTTTTGTTTGTTTTTAGAAACTTTTGCTGTTTTTTTTATAATTTTTATATGTTTATTTTAATTACTTATTATGATGGGAGACACTCATTTAAAGTAAGAATAGTACCCATTGCTACCATTTGAACTTCCTATACTCAGCTCCTGGAGGAGGGAGAGGGGGTCGCTGTTCTTTTTGGCCTGTTCAGGGCGAACAGCTCGGGGTTTGGGTGGAGCACGAAGGGCGCTGGCGTAGGACATAGTGGGTGGTTTGTTGAGATTCTGGGCAACCTGACTGGGCTCTGTCAGAGCCTGTGGTGG
Organism: Chascanopsetta lugubris; assembly: GCA_016785325.1. Taxonomy (NCBI): domain Eukaryota; kingdom Metazoa; phylum Chordata; class Actinopteri; order Pleuronectiformes; family Bothidae; genus Chascanopsetta; species Chascanopsetta lugubris. The sequence continues at coordinate 11,529 of JAFBJT010027630.1, read as the reverse complement.
CTGCTGCTGCTGCTGCTGCTGCTGCGGCGGCGCCGGTGGCGGTGGCTGCTGCAGCGGCTGCGGCTGCGGCGGCTGCTGCTGCTGCTGCTGCTGCTGCTGCTGCTGCTGCTGCGGTTGTGGCGGCGGCGGCGGCGGCTGCTGCAGCTGCTGCTTGTTGTTGGGCATGAGAGGAGGAAACTGTCCAGGGTGCTGGAGGGAATTGAGGGGATGTGGGTGTGTCTGCTGTGCTGCCGTGGCCTCTGCCTTCACCTGCTCCTCCGTCTGACGAAGGGTCTTGGAAGCTACATGTGGAAGCATAAAAACATCAGCTTAGCTAAGAGAATGTACGGTCATGACTAAAAACTAACAAGCATGACTGATGATACCTACCTAGGATTTCCCGATGCTGAGCGAGCGTGCCGGCTCCGTTACAAGGAATAGGCTGGAAGGGAGCGGGACTGCCGCCATTACTGGGCCAGTCGTGAGAGGGATAAATGTAGTGGGCGTGTGGGTGTGGATGATGCTGTATGTGTGGATGGGGGTGGTCCTGGGGGTCAGATGTACAAGGCTGGGGCTGCTGAGACATGGCGTTGTGGGTGTTGGCTGGAGATGGCTCGTCAGGGTAGGTGGAGGAGATGCGGCGCTGATAGAGAGGCCGTCCTGGACCCCTGGGTTCATACTGTACAGACAGTAAGAGTAAAGAAGAGAGGAGGTAAGAACGGGAAGACCGGTCGATAACATAGTGTCTTACTTCTCCTGGGAAATTTGAAATGAGTGATTTTAAGCAATTACAGAAACATATTGGACACACATTGGAAATATAAGTACATGAAAATATGTTCATTAATGCTGACAAATACAGATTGGTTACTAGTTTAGAAGAATAAATAATCATGTTGATCCAACAGTGAACCAAGTACTAAATGTCCGATGCTCACCTCATCTACACTGTGAAGGGCTGCGGCTGCTGATGTTCTGGGGGACAGTGGGTGGTACGACTCCTGGTCTGGGCCTTGACTTTGTTGTTGTTGTTGTTGCTGCTGCTGCTGCTGCTGCTGCTGTTGTTGCTGCTGCTGTTGATGTTGTTGATGTTGTTGTTGTTGCTGCTGCTGCTGCTGCTGCTGCTGCTGCTGTTGTTGTTGTTGCTGGTGCTGATGGTGAAGTTGCATCAGATGGACTTGCTCCTGTCTGCTGGGGTGAGCCATGATGGGGAGTCCATAGGGAAGGCTGTGACCTTGATTCCCCAACAGGTGGTTCTGCTGAGGTGGACTCACCGACGAAGCTCCAGTGTGGGACCACTGGGCCTCTTGCAGGAGGTACTTGACTTGAGAGGGAGGTGGGCTGGCAGACTGAGTTGGTGGCTGATGAGGGTAGCTACCAGTGTTGTACAGGGGGTTCCCTGGGTGCTGCTGCTGCTGCTGCAGCACTGGGTTGTTGAGGGGGTTGTCATTGAGGAGATCGCGACCACTCTCGTGGGAGTATGGTCCTGATGGGAAAGGGCCAGCGTGATTGGAGGCGACCGCTAAGGAGGATGCAGGGTCACCTGAGGCACGGGTCTGGGACTGTCGATACTGGAGGAGACGAGACTGAGGTGGGGGCTGCATCTCAGCTGCTTCCCTGGGTTCGTGCTGCTCCTGTGGGGGCATCTCTCTCAAGAGCCCTGGGTACCTGGAGTAAAAAAAATTAAAAAAAGAAACTCAATTTTGATATCAGAATTTAAAGGTCCATGGTGTATGATTTCGTTGAATGGGAGCCAGGAATGAGTATTAATGGCAATTTAAGGATACCATATATTCTCCTACATGTCTGAGAGGGAGAGAGGGAGGGATGAGGTAGAGGGTATTCAGCTGCAACATGCAACTTAGCGAAGAATAAGCTAAGAATAGTATATCCACACTACTGTAAAGATGTATAGTTACTCTCACGTTTCTTTACAAATGAATAATGATACAAACAGTATATGAGACTAACCTGGTGTAAGGTGGTCCAGCAGAAGCAGCGGAAACAGCTTCATCCTCCATACTGGCACCAAGGCCCCAACTAGCTGCCCGGAGCAGTTGATGGGGGATGCGAGCCATGCCGGGCTGAGCGAGGTGAGCAAGCTGTTGGGGCAAGGGAAAGGCGACATTGCCCTGGAGGAAAGGGCCCGCTGCCTCCCCCCACTGGCCTAGCCTGGCTGCTTGCTGCTGCTGCTGCTGCTGGCTTAAAGCCTCAAGGGCCATGGGAGCATGGAGGTCTGAAAATGAAACCATGAAGGGTTTCAGAGAACAAGCAAACTGATTTTGGACATCATAAGCAATGAAGATGTTTCTTAAAAGAACACTGTCTCATAAGTCCCCTGTAATGAATTTGGAAGGTGCTCAGCAGCTGTAGAGGTTGGAGATGGAATCAGGGTACAAATGTGAAGGAATGCAGACTGCTTTCCAAGCAGAATCAAATGGAAAGTGCAATCAAGTGTTGGCAGGTGCAATCCTGAGGAGGGTAGGATGAGGAGGGAGATTCCTTTGCTGCACCGGCACTGATAACAGTGAAGAAAGAGCCACTGTGGGATCCTCAGAAAATGAGAAGTTGAGTCATTCAGAGCATCTGTGAGCTCCACTCTGACAGAAAGACTCCATTCGCCATCTCAGCTGCAGCCGATTTCCTGCTGGGCTGGTAAAATCTCCTCGTGTGGAGAAAGAGCGATGCTATTTACTTTTCTTTTTGGGTTTGTGTTGATAGTTTGATAAACAGGACTGGAATGCAATAGTTAGAAGTAATGTATATATGCTGGGATTATTACTGTACAAGTATATGAATCTTCAATCTCAACATGCACACTGCCTGAACATTTGACTACAATTACAAATTCTGATGTAGATTCATCATTTAGGGAATGTATCATTCAGCTTACCAGCGTTTTGTTTCTACTCAGATCATTTCAAACAAAGCAAAAAAAAAAGTGGCACGATAATCAATGAGCACTGCTTTGACTCTAATTATGGCTATTTTTGAAAACATGTGCTATTTGATCCAACTTTAATACAATCTGGTGACATTACATCACAGTAACTTAATGATTCCTTGAGGGAAGAAAGTGTAAATAACAACAATTTGTTCCAAAGGACCAGACACCAAGTGATAATATGGTTAAACAGTTCAATGAGAAAGCATCTGGACAAACTTGTGTCGCGCCAAGGCAGCATCTAATTAACAGCCCTTACTAAAACAATAAGACTGTAAACAACAGAACCCATGACCTGGAACTAGCCATAAAATGATTGTAATCAATGCAGAAATCTGTTGGTAATTGCTAATTACTTGAATTGATCACAAATTGTTTACAAATATATCATTTATAGAAAATCATAAAATGAACTCACCCAGACCATCTCCCAAGCTCCCTTCCTGTCCGTCCTCTCCAAAGCTATTGACCCTGTTATGCGCCTGTGACAGGCCTGGGTGGTGGCCTCCTGGGTGGCCCATTGGAGTCCTGATGGAGCTGCCCATCTCCTCTGCCCCTCCGGACTCTGGTCCATCCATTGTGGGTGATTGGACCGCCCTGTGTGGCGGTACTGGGCCACTGAAGAAGGAAGCATTGTGGCTACCACCGGCGTAAGCAGGACTGAGCTGTTGCTGCTGCTGTTGACTCGGCTGGGCCATTCCTGGGTGCTGGGGTTGGCTGACCCGAAAAGGAAGCCTGGGGACTGAATACTGTGGGGGGAAAGGTCTCCCGCTGGCAGGGTGTGGGGGAAAGGCAGGGTTGGGTGGTGCCAAGTGGTAGTTGAGGGGTCTCTGCACAGCTGAAGGATCTTTTCGATGGAGCATTGCGTTTGGAAATCCAACTAAACCATCTGTCTGAGAGTCAAGACTTCGACTTTGGCCCGTGTCTAAATCTCCCTGAACCAAAAAAAAAAAAGAATAGACATTAGAATTGATGGTCTGATCTTGTTGGTGAACATGAAAAGTTAAGATATACATGCTAATAACTTGCCTGTTTTTCCTTCATGTCTGCGGTTTTCCTCTCTGGTGTAAGAAGTCGGCTCTGGTCTGACTTTGTACATGCTTCCAATTTGCCTGCAAGCAAGATAAAACCAAATACACCATCACTAAAATATATCCAATAGCATTAAAGTAGAAATAACTGCTAACTAACTTTGAAGTGGCGTTGAGGTCAAAAGAAAAGAAAAGAAATCAATGCAAACCATTTCTTATTGGGTCTGCCTGGGGCTCCTTGTCGGGGCTGTGCTGACCCATGCCCAAAGGAGAGGGGTGGGTCACCCCACTGTAAGGGATGGGGGAGCCTCGATTCTGGGCCTGCAAAAGGTTGAAATTGTAGGCCATGGCTGCGGGGTGACTCATGATGCGAGGGTCCACGGCAAATCGATTCTGGTAACCTGGCCAGGGCAACTAATGAAAATAAAAGAGCATCCAGATTATTGGTAGATAGGCAGTAATTGTGAGGTCAAGATGTTCCAAGTTTTATCTTCATCGAAAGACTGTTGGAAATCAGTTTAATATCCTAAGTGGAAGGAGAGTGCTCTACTACTATGAGCTGGAAAATTGTGCTTGGCGGTGCTGTCAGACTAATTACTGTACAGCCAAAACATAGTAAGCAAACATTTAAGACAAATATTGTCAGAATTGAACTCCTCCATAAGAAATAAATATAAAAATCTACAGTGAGTCATGATGCCTCCATGCAATATTAGCCAAGTATTGCCATACTTGTTACTCATACTGGCTCAGTACGCTGGCATGTATTATTCATGTTACCAGTTTGTTACCAGGGGCAGAGAACTCACCGGCAGGGGCATGGACATGACCATGTTTCCACCGTAGACAGCAGGAACGTAGAGGATACTTGCGCCTGTGTGTGGATCGATCCTCTGCACGGGACTGGGTGACTTGCCCATGCCTGCTGGTGTGCCACCCAAGGGCGGCGTGAATGCCCGAATCGGGTTTCCCATGAGCACAGCAGGGTTGGGTTGAACTGCAGTGAGAGAAAAGGGTCATTAGAGAAGGTGACAAGGTGATAGCAGGTAAATGGGTTTCAATAGTGAGCGGCACACAAGCTCATAGCCTCGAACATTTTGACAATACACTTGGATTCCTTAGGAAAGGCAAAAGGTATTGAAAACAGAGTACAACGGACCAAAGTGCAACGAGGATGGGACTCCTTATGCATGCTTGAATGCATAAACATCATCAATAATACAATGCATGTCTGTTACATTGCTTAATCCTGTCCACTGTCTGCTGTTTTACAGTTTATTGAAGCTTACAACAAAGACTGTGATGTAGCTATCATTGGGATAGATTTGGTACCCAATTTAAAGTTGTTGCTGACAGCTGAAGCTCCGTCTGTGCAGAGGCAGGCTGTTTTGCTAGTGTCTTTCCTTGATTCTTTGCCTTTCTCACTGACGTCATGGTAAATTAAAATAATTGTAAATAAGCTGACAGCTGCCAAGAATACTGGGGGTCGTGCACAGTGGTGGATATTGCGAAAAATTACATCTTACACCTCCACATTGACGTCAGTAAAAAACAATATGATCTTAACATTACCAACTGAACCTTTAAGTCTAGATAATCAACATAATCAACTCACCGTATCCCTCAGGTGGCAGGTGATCTGTGTGGTTTGCATGTTTCCCCTGTAAAACAAAAGAATGTTTATAATGTACATACATGTAGGGAGGAAGATGTCATCAAGGTGTCAAGTCAGGTTTGGGAAAACAGACAGTGCTACCCTATCTGGAGACTCCAAGAAATGATCTTAAGCTGTGACAAGACTGCAACAATGGAATTTGATTATTTTCAAATATATATACTATTGAGAAAGCTGAAAGTTTAGTCTGGTATTGGTTGTCAGCAATTCATGATGCAGTCACGTGAAAGAAATTACACTCATTCACACCTTTGGTCAGAAGCTACGATGAGATGTTTTCAGGTTTGTAAAGTCATCTGTGATTAGATGACATTTGAATCAATGCTTTGTGGATGCATACATCAATTGTCAAGCATAAACAGAGGCAGAAACAGGTCTGACCTTTAAATTAGGGGCAGCAGGCTGCAGTATATGCAGGGAACAATATTCTCGATACTAGATGGAGGTGTTTGTGTGTGCTGTGTGTTACATAGACAGAGAATGAGAGGAAGTCTGTGTGCGTGTGTGTCTCTGTTGCTGCGGAGCTGCGGCTCATTAGGCCCAGTGGGTGATGGCAGCAGGTCGGCAGCTGTGGTGATTTCGTTAACCTTTACCTCAGGGCAGGAGGGAGGGCAGACACACAAAGACATTTCAACTGAAGCTAAACAATCAAGCAGCTAACATCCTTCTCTCAAACCTGCCATGAAAACTTCCCTTTACGTGTTGTTATTGTTTTTCTGGGCCAAATATGAGCAACTTCCTGTGGTGAAAAATAAATTCATTTACTATAATAGATACAGTATGTGCTCTGAGGTTGCACGTGCAAAGCTTTTAAATTTTCTTCCCTATGAAGTGAAGCACAAAATGAATTCCTGATTTGTGATATGTCCATATTATATTAACATCAAAACTCCCACAGTATTACAGCTTCTCAGAGCATCATTTTCCCAAGCACATCTTTTTCTAATGTAATTTCTGCCATCGCCTGTCCCCCGTCCCCATTTTACCTCTGTAGAATACTAATTTATTTATTTGTTTTAAGTATATAAAACGGAGCAGAGGTGGGACTGGCAAAACTTGTGCCTTAATTGAATCTTCTTGTCTTTCGCAGAAATTGAAAATGTTCATTAAAAAGAACGAGGATGTAAACAGTTTTCACTTTGCCCTCTTTCCTGGGAAACACTTTACCTTGGGAGGCGACTGCTGCTGCTGTTGCTGCTGCTGTGGTCCCTGCTTGTTGGGGGTGTTCTGTGCATGCTGAGGATGCGGATGATGGTGGGGGTGTAAGGCTTGTGAAGACAAGTGGTGTCCCTGCAGGGGTCTGAGGGCACGTGGGATGAACTCGGGGGCCAGTGGGTTAAGGACGTAAGTCTTCTTGAGCTCCAGGGCCTCGAGCTGAGCCTTGATCTGCTCGAAGGTAATGCCATGCAGGCTGGAGTTCTCATGGCAGATGGAGATAAAGTGCTCCCAGAACTTTCTGGAAATTAAAAAGGGGGAAACAACAGATGGAGAAGTTTCAATTCTGTCCCGTTTTATCTCGTCTTGTTTGAATAACCGTTTCATGGATCATCTTGTTGAATTTCATCAGCTGGGATCGGAACAAATGGCTCTTTGAGGGTGAGTATAAATGACGGTTTTAGAACACACTTTGAAAAAGAAGATATACAGTGAGGGAAGAGAAGGTATTAGAAAATCAAGACAAGTATGAAGCACACTGAAGGGAAATAAAAAAATGCATCATGTAGAGGATCAAGAAAGACAAGAAAGGAAAAAAGAACACGACTCATTTGATCAAATAATTAGCATCAAATTCTAGAAAGGAAAAATTTAGAATGGCATGAAACTCATGTTAAAATGAATGTCTTTATATTTTTTAGTATTATAAAGTCCTACAGTCCTCATGTAGGAATGATAAGACTGGTAGTTAATCCTGATATGGGAAAGGACAAATACCAGCGACATGTGAAGAGATGGTCTGCATCTCAACACTTCCTACCAATGAGCCAACACCTTCTGCTCCTGGGAGGAGGCGGGATATCTGGTGAACAATCTGTCCGTTAATGACACAATGAACTAATTCCTCTGTGTCTGTGGGCTGATATTTGTAAACAAACAACAATAAAGGACTTGATATCTGCCAATTAGTAGTGGACATGAAAAAGATGGATTCTATGGAAAGTGGGGAGTGGGAGTTGAGGTAGATATGGAGATTGGGTGAGCAGGTGAATTATAAGGGACTTATATACATGCCATGTGACCCAATACATGTCAATCCACTGTATTGGATGCCAATGGTTATTATTGCTATTTGATGCTGTTAATAATGTTGTAATTATTCACTGCAATTACACTTGAGGCTTCAAAATATCTTCCCTAATATATGGGGAAAAGGCTTCCGTCAACTTTGCCAGTATTTACCTGCAGCGCCCAACAGAGCACAGTGCGATGGGGTCTCCCACAACTGCAACCAGGGACTGGGCTCTGGTGATGGCTGTATTAAGCAGCTTGTAATTGGAGAGAAAGCCGTAGTCCAGGTCCTCTGTTGAGTCCTCGACCAGCTGCTCTTTGCGCTTAATGGCCGTCTGTTTGTGCTTGCAGGTGTGCCGCGTCCGCACCGTGCTGAGGAACAGCACCCGGAACTGTTTACCTGCAATCAATGTCATCGTGAGTACTCCGAGAAGTGTTGAAGAATACTGAAACGTTTCTTGCCTATGAAACATAGCATGGCCAAAAAGGTCGGTGTGTTTCTGACCTTGGACGTTGAGCACTCTTTCCACGCTGACCTCGTGCATTCGCTTCTTTCGGAGCTCAGCACGAATGCGGAACACTTGGTCGGCATATGGTGACACCACTCCGATGCTGCCGTCGTCCAGTTTCCCCCAGGCCACAGGCCACTTCTTGCGCAGCTCCTCCACTCGCTCGACGATCTCAAACACCTGAAGAGATGAGGAGGCAATTATGTAGGAGGTATGAACAAGTGCGACAGTGAACATGGTCAACAATTGTTTTGTACACTTTCTGTTCAACAAATATGTACAAGCGCCATTGTAGAAACATGAATACTTGTGAAAGTATGATTGATTGGTTTTTGTATTGAAGAGGAGGGTCATTGTTTTGGCACAACTGACAATTTGGGAGTAAAATGAAAACGCGGCCGTGTTGTAATTGGTTAAAATAAATAAGAGGAAGAGTCTGACCAGACAATCAAAACAAAGTCTGCAAAGAATCCAATCAGACGGTGAGTCACGGTTCCCATTTCTTATGACACAAACTAAACAAAAATTATTCAGCTTTTTTTTTTACTTTAGTCAACCAAACTATATTCAGTTCACTGGTTACTAAATTACATTTTTGCACATTAAATCATTACAATCATGTAGCCAATAAGAGTACATTGGGAAAATATTATTGCCCAAATCTTGTGGTACAGACACAAACAAACAATCTTATTGGAAACAATAACACACCTGCCTAATGATGCAATTCCCTCATCTGCCAATCATGTTGTAGTACTCATACAAAATGTGGAAAACATCTGATCATTATTGTATGTTACTGATAAGAATATGCCTGTGACGTCCTAGGATTCTCACAATCAACAATATCTGGAGTTTCGACAGATATTGGGAACAAAATCTAAGGTAAGTAGGGAATTCCCCTGTGAGGTCTTACAGCATGCTGTTGACATGATAGGTCAGAGATGATGTCTATGGAGGTTGGAGTTGACAGAAAAGTTGACAGCGACAGTTTGAGTTGGCGTTAATAAACACTCTTTACAACTGTGGTGAGCAGATGAGATACTAAGAGCACTGACATGAATGGGAGACAGCAGTAGAGGATAAGACCTGGCTTCAATCAGTCAATCAATTTAAAATGAGGCACATTTCCCCGGCCACACCAGACTAAAGTGTCGGGAAACAACCACCAATCACTTATCACAGCTTACAATGACAGGTCGATCCATTATATTTTTCAAACCCATTACCTCTGCGTTGTTGTAGTAGGCAGTGCTGTTCTTCTCCTGGACATCCTCTCCTCGAGCGGTGAAGAAGGTCAGAGGGTAGAAGTCCTTATGGGAGGGCTGCTTTCCACTTGCCATTAATTTCCCATCATAGAACAACTCTGATGTGTAGCTGTGGGAAGAGGAAATGAAGACCACATAAAGGGCTGTACATATAAAATGGAGAGCTTGAAATGTTTAGATTTGAGGATTGGGCAATTCAGTGTCCTCTGAAACATTGTAAAGCCGATTTCTTGTAATGTAGCTCTGATTTTAAGCACAATTTAAAGTGATGTCCCAAAGGAGCCCCAGCCCACACTCACAAATCATGCATTATTAATGAAAGACCTGGAGATTTTAAGAACAGCACAGGTAAAATGAAAGTAAAAGAATGGGAATGGAAGTAAAAAGTGAACCACCACTGATTATGTTAACTTCAACTTTAGTGACAAGTGTGCTTCTTTTTTACTTTGAGATCACATTAAAAAAAATATATAGCATCAAACTTGAAGCTTTCTGATGAAAATCAAATCCACACACTGCACATTGCATCTTCTCACCAATATATATTCTAGCACGCCTACATTAGCAGCCATCTATTTGCCACTTGTTTTTCCTCCAACCTATCTTCATTCAATCTCATATCTCATCTTTCCCACGAGTATCAACACAAGGCGGCTTTGGGGGCCCAACACCTACTTGATGATGGCTTCGTGGGAGCGGTAGTTCTCACAGAGGAGGATGCGGCAGGGAAATTCCCGGGGGTAGTGCTCATACAGTCGGTCCAGCAGTGACACATGCAAGTTGCGCTCTCTGGCAAACTCGCTGTACACGAATGGACTGAGCTGCAATGGAGGTATAGAGAGAAAGTGAAAGTTAGACACAATTAAACCTCCCTATTGTTTCACAGTAGTGAGCATAATGCATGACATTCAATGTGCTTTGATCGAGGAGGGTAATACATTTTTTCCAATAGCATCGACAAAAGCCTCTACGTTTTCCCTTTTGACTATGACAATGTGCTAGATAGCCATTTATCTGAATTCAAACAGGCCAGTGAGCGGGTGAGCTGGTTTAATGAGGAACCACAATCAATGAGAAAGACAACAATCAATTGAGGCCTTGGCTTTCATTGACAATTTAGTGGCCTCTCAACTCTTGGGCGAATAAGGTAAACTACTGTGGTGGGAGCAAAAGTAAGATGTTAAAGGAAACATTCCTCCATGGAGGAAGCTGTGAGGAAAGGAGTCGGAAAAAAGATGGAAACACAGGTGAGTCGTTTTTTCCCCCTATGCGCAGAGAGAGAATTTTAATTAAACCAATTACTGCACGGCAGACTCTCGCCTCATCTCCATGCATTGGTAATCCAGCGCACTGTAAACACCTCATGTTGCCTCAGAAAGCTTGACTGACGTGAATTTCTGTTTGTGTTATCTTTGGCTGAAGTGGTCTCCAGAAGCCTAGTGCTGCTCCAGTGGCTGCTGTCTGTTCTTTTGTGTTTGAAGCAGGCGTTTAATCCACAGCAAAGCAGGAATGCCGCCATGCTTTTGCAGCTCAGTACTTAACCTCCTTTCTGTTTCCATTGTAGCATATTTTAAGAGAAACGTCCTCTAACAGCTCGGACAATAATCTCATGACATGACGATGCACTGAAATTTAATCATCAGGCGATTTTCAGATTACTACAGAAATATGGCAATTGTTACTTTCGCATTGAGCCTGTTGACTCTTTGTCTTTACCTGCATATGGTCCCCAGCCAGCACGATGCGGGTGGTCTTGCTAGCTAGAGCAAAAGGCATGATGGTTTCACACTCCATTGCCTGGGCGGCTTCATCCAGTAGGATGTGAGAGAACAACCCTGTTAAGACAAATAGGACACTATAAATGTATGTTTGAAATAAACAACAATATTGTCCAATA
>JAFBJT010027629.1:0-17417 GCA_016785325.1 Chascanopsetta lugubris | reverse complement strand
GCATTCAAAGTCAATAGTGGCATTGGTAGGTTTCATAAGGGAAACATTGAAGCATTGCATCCTTTGCACATAAATCATAACAATAATAATAATCATGCAAGATTTGCATCTCTGCAGCTGATGCGTGCATGTGCAGGCAAATTACCTATTTGTATCAGATAATGAATATCAGCGTTTAATGATTCATATCCATCTGATGTTTCACATAAGCATGATTAAGTGAATGTAGACACTGGAAAGAGACATCTATTGTTTTGCAAACCATTAACCGTTCTAGGTAGAGTGTGTGGGATTTAATGACATCTAGTGATGAAGGTGCATGTTACAGCTGAGTGCCCCTAATGTCAACGTTCCCTTTCAAGCATGTATGTATCAGAGGCTACATTTTTCAGTTCTTGTGCCTTCAGTAATCATTTAAAGGTGCAGTGTGTACTATTTTGGTACATTTCTGACAATTCAATCTGTAGAAATATGATTACAAAACAGTTATATATATTTTTATAACTGTTAGAACTTCGTTAACTAAACCACGTGATGCTGATGGTGCCCAGGAAGTGACCTGGTATTTCTGGGTAACTCCTGCACCTGCTCCCTGTTGTGTTTGGCTGAGTGGGTCCTGGGACTGAGCCTCACTTACTGCTTTTCCAGACACATTCACAGCATCCACTCATGTGTACTTTGGCAATGGCACAAGAGGGAGGGATGAAAGGGAGCGTCGCAAGGAGAGCAAGAGAGACAGACAGCGAGAGGCTCTAAGGTTATCAAAATAATATTTCATAATAAACAAAGTTATGTTTTTGCTACTTAAAATACCCCTTTCCTATTTTCATATTATTGAATGGAAGTAAAAGCATTTAAAGGACACTTTTGCAGCAGAGGAATCACATATCCATGTTTGTTTTTTTTTATCTGCTTTGAATTTAACAAAGCCATGTGGAATTTTGAGCACCTTAGCAAGGTATAAACAAAAATGTGCACATTTTCACAATACTTTACAAAGCTGGAACACATACAGGCCTGCATGTGTTATAGACCAAACAAAGAATGTGGGAGTGAAGGGCAATCGGTGTTGTTGTGGGACAAACGGGCGACTGTCTGTGACGTACAGCATGTTGCATGAAGGGCAGAGGATGTTGTCAGCCATATTGGTAAGGAGTTTACACTAAATATAAAATAAACTAACGTGGGTATTTTTCATTGATTTGTAACGTTGATAAGTAAATGATGCAGTGTTTCCTAGTGCTGCAGTATAAAACTATTCTGAACTCTGGAAACGAAAAAATGCTATATTTTATCACTGAAGATTGACTAAATCAAGAAGTTGATGCAGGCTGAGCACATTTTACCTACAAAAAATGCTTCTACCACCTTTGTAGGTCACAAGTCACCATCTGTCTGGGGCAATCTTTGGAAATCACTTAGGAATCCAAGGATCAAACCAGCGGGTCAGATTAACCTCTTTTACTCCTGAGCCACTTCTGCCCACCAGACACTGAAAAATTATAAAAATGGAAATAAATCCTTGAAAAATAGGCTGCGTTAATGTGGTGACTTCAAATATATCATATCAAAATGATTTATTATGATTTGAATTGGATATTCTGGTCCCATAAAAAGGACATGTATGTACTTTTTAATTCTATCTCGTGTGTAACGCTAGTGTGAAAGTAGTTTGGTGACAAATTCCAAAATAAAATTGATCTTGAAGCATGCAAGCAAAAAACATTTTTTTGGATCTAATGACTGCCTGAGGTTTTGTTTTGATGCCGTCTGCTCTTGTTATGCGTCTTGGCATCCGTCCCATGAGTTGCTGAACACATGGCCTTGGGGAGCTGATGGAGTCATCTGCTGACTCGGGCACTCGCATCCTTCACACCAACATCTCAGCTACTCAACAGAAAATGTCAGACCATGATAAAGTACGTTGACGTTCAGTTCTACGCAAAAAAGTGGAGAGAGAGAGAGAGAGAGGCTTATCCTTGTGTTACGTCCCTCCACGTGCGGTTCTTGTTATTGGTGCTTCTCCGTGTCAAAGAGCTCTTTCCGAGATATCCATTATCAGGGCTGTGATACAGGAGAGCCATGCCAAAGTTCTGCTGCTTTTGTTTTGGTTGAGCACAAGAACGAGATAATAATCAGTACGAGACTTCTCTCCCAACACACCCAGCTGAATGAGTGCCTTGACAACACTTTGCCCACAAACCTCTCTGTACGTACACATGAAGATCCTGAGATAAACAGAAGTGATTCCACGACCACTGCTCACACTCACATTATCTGCCTCGGTGCGTTCGACAGAGCAGATGCAGCATCCGTCTGCTCCTTCTCTGAACCCACGTTAGGTATCAGGATATTAGCTAAACACAGACAGGCCTCATTACCAAGGATTACACGAGATAAGAGTGATTTAAAGTCCAACCTGGAAATAACCAATGTCCTCTTCTGCAAAATAAATAACAGCATCTTAGAAAATCCAGCCCAGGTGTACTGTATTGACAGACACTGCTTCCCAAGGGTATTAAAATCATCTTTCAGACATTGCCTGAAAAAGTAAACAATCCAGCCAGATGCTTTAGATGTTTCCCTGGTAAAGTGTCCAGAAAAGGCTCAAAAATGTAAAGAGGGAAATCCAGTGGAAACAAAATTCACAGTGACCATGATGATTAAGTTGATGTATTCCAGAAAATACCAGAAACTGAATTTGCACATATATTACGGGGATCAAGACAGAAAACGGTTTCTAAAACAAACACTAATGTTTTAATTTTAAGTCCAATTTATGGAACTTTTATTTCCAAGACTGAAGTCTAGTCAGTATTAGAGGATTCGCTTATTTAAACAGCCGATTCATCATTTAGTAATCATCACTGATTTCATAGCTAGAAACTCTGTATTTCAAATAAACTGCTGTTTAGAATAAAATGCAAGCATTGTCTTCTTACCCAATTAATCAATGCATTGAAAAAAACTCACTGATTAATTGATGGTAAAGTGATGAGTTGCAGACCTAGGAGGTATCCCAGTGTTCACTCTGTCTTGTGTGCAGTCTAATAGAAAGAGCTGACTGGAAACATTAAAGAGGAAATTAATCTGCATGTATGAACCTGATCTTAACCATGGGGATGTACATTACATGTAACAGATATTTACAGGAGAAAGATACTGTCATGAAACTAAACCACAAGAGACAGAATGATGTAACTGTAGGCGTGACAGTGGAGGAGGAGGGATCTGGCGACATTCACACCGATAAGCTCGTGTGGGCTTAGATGGAGAAACGGAGAATCCTGGCATCTCCATGTTCATCTCCATGGAAATGAGAATAAATATTAATATCACATGGTTTGACCTTGGTGGGCTGGTAAATCTGCATGATTGTTTTGGTTGTTTGGTTGTGGGCTCATCTCTAGAGTTCACCTGGAGCAAGGGCTATAATAAGAGGAGGGAGGATCCCCGGCGGACAACATTGCTCATGATTATTTAACCAGGGGAATACGGCGATGCAACCCTCATCTCATTACATTCAGCATTCAAAGGTGCAGTGTGTAAGATTTCGGTCATCAACAAATGATGGCAAAATGCCTGTCAGATGTAAAGAATGCGGTCTTTTAAGGGTAAGAGGAAGCTGATGCCTCTAATTCTTGGCCAAATGTCTGGCTCTTTCTTATTGCACAGGTAATCACATTCACACAGAAAGTCTGACATCAGCAGAGGGCAAAGTATGAGCAGACTGTAGATAAGAAACAAAGTGTAAATGAAGCGCTGACACTCTCATCTCTCAACGTGGCAGACCCGTCTGCTTGGCCACTCATTAATTCATCTACGACCAAATAACGATCCCAGTGTTTTCACGTGTGGCAGTCAGCATATATTTAAATGTCTGCCTGGACAGTTTTTGGAAGTGGCCAATCAGGCAGCACTGCGCCGGGGGTTACATTTGACCTTTTGCGAGATGAAAAATTCAAGTGATTGTGTTTCCAGACAAAGAATGTCTTGCCCCAGGTATCACATTCCTTTACCTATGCATATTGAACCTGGCAACAGTTCAGTTGCTTTGTCAGAGTACGGTCTTACGGCATAATTGGTATATCTGACTGACAGCTACTTTAGAATTGGCAATGAGACGCTACGAGTATTTATAAAGGTCATTCTGAGTCACATTGTGACACTTTGGGGCCATACCAAGGCTACGCTCACATTATCTGTCACATTATTCGACACAAATCAGATTTGATGGTTCACATTCATAACTCCAAGACTCTTGTATCTGACTTTCATGTGAACCTCACTGCCCCCTGAAACATGTGCACACTGATGCCCTCACACATCTCTGGGATATGATTCAGAAATGGAAAGTATTGCAGTGGATTTATGAATGAAACAGCAAACAGTTGTCCTGCAATATGTCAAAAGCTTAACGGTTTGCTTTTTTAACAGCTAGTGGATATTTATGGATGCACTACCTTTGGAGGTCAACACACTTATAGGCAAAAGGCATCAAGGTTACCGTTATGGTCAATCTTATCTCGTCATATGGTCATGTCATAGATATACACTTCGATATGGGACCACATGGTTGTTCTGATCCGACAAATAGGACTGAGGACAAAAACAAATCTACTTTTGCCCACCAAGTCCTAAAGGTGCAGTGTGTAAGATTTCAGTCATTTTTGTATATTACAAAACAACTGCATACCAACATTTTCATGAATTTGTAATCACCTAAATGCTTGTTTCCCCCCATCACCCTTACCTAACCTCATTTACATGAGGAGCGTGTGACAATGTGGCCCAAAAACTACTCTGATTTAACATACTAGAATGACCTAGTTCCAATTCTCCATCAAGTCTTTTTCTTTGTATTATCTTTACAGTCATTATTTATTATTTCACCACTTGCATATTAAGTGGAGCTGAAACAAATTGTATCTATACTATATCTTCCTCATATTTGGAGCCGAGTATCAGTAAAGGAAACAGGACAAACTACTTCACTTTCATTTTTCTCTTTCTTGCATTTGCTATGCTCTACTTTCATGCAACACAACAACTCCAAGGAAACTGTCTGTGACGTTGTATGACAAAGGGATTCTGGAAGGAAATTGTAATGTCAGTGTTTGATTATTCAAACCGCTTTGAAAATCTTACATCCAGTAAATCAAAGCAGCAAATAAGATGTGAAAAGGGTGTGTGAAAAGGTTACGGTTAGAGAGAGAAGAGAGAGATGGATGGAAATGATTAATGCATCATTTCAGCTCGGTGAGTCAAAGCCGTTTGATTAGGGCAACACCTGCCCCCCCCTCCCCCCCCGAAAGCCACCGATTACGCAGGTGATTTAATCTAAAAGCTATCGAAAATACGCTGACGGCTGTATGGACATTTGTGAACCATAGTAACTTGTCTGTGTTAAAGATACAAAGACGATGCCATTCTTAATTGTGTCAAAAACTCCATGACGGTATCGGGAAATCGGTCACCAGTTGACAAAACAGCAGTCTGCGTATATTTAGACTGATGAAGGACACTGGTGACACGACGGCGCTAAGACTGCAGCGCGATGGCGCTGTGTCCTTATTCCACTCTCTCTTAGAGCCCTGATAGAGGTGAGTCATTTACCAGCGATGGAGTGATCGCTCAATTCTTTGTCATGGTAAGATACTAAGTTTAGATTAATATGCATCATCAGATGGTCAAAGTACTTTAGTGTCAGATCTGGAAGTGGCGTGAACCTGGACTGAACTGACCGCACTCTGCCCAACCTGTCAATCACATCACAACACAGGATGAGATGGTGGGACACTTACTGCCACGGCGATCATGGAGTCGTCTGGTTTCCATTCCGTCTTCTGGTAGAAGCCAAACTGGGCCGCCGCCTTCGCAGACTCGATGTAGCTGACTATCAAAACACTGGGCTGTGGGAAAAGAGGAAAATGAGTATTAAAAAAAAAGGCTGGTGAAAGTCATGTGGGTTGCATGTATGATAAGAGCAGTATTGTACTGTATATAATCACCTTAAAACAAACTAACAGTAAAGGAGGCGCGGTCATGCTGCTGTAGTTTTGATGGCTAAATGAAAATATTAACAAGTTGTGCCGAGTGGGAATCAAATGATACTGTCTTTACAGTAAAAATCTAAATCTTTCTGTCAACGCTCCGTCAAAAACTGCTGCTGAGCCAATGTAGCACACTTTCAATCAATCAAATGTATCTACGGTCCCTCAAATAAAAGACCCTGAGGAGATATGTCTGATTTGCTGATTCTGTTGACCCCATGTTTTGAGACTGAAAAATAAGAGCAGCGCGCAGTTGAATTTTATTAAACACACTGGAAGAGATCGACAGTGAAATGTAACCCTGCTGTCCCAGAGAGGGTTTTGGTGTCACTCATTAAATTGTCTGAATGTTGTAGAAGACAGTGTGAATTAAAGTCTAACTAAACAATGGAGACAGAGACTGCCTGAAGCTGTTGCCCTTAATTTGCCACAACCCTTTAATCACACAGGGAGATATTTGTCGGGATAACGAACTATTATCATGACCAGATCAATCCACTTATACTGTAATATAACACTGGATTCTAGCTACTTTAGCCATGACTAATGTTCATCTGCAGTCAAAGAGGGAGCGCTGTGTTACGTTCACTCTGCTGCGCCTCTAAAATTGCATTCAAATATGGTCCTCGATGTTGGAAACAAACTCAGCAAATTCAATGTTCTATGAGACAACTGACGATCCATGTCATTAAAAGGGGAAAGCAGGACACTGCTCACTGAATAGCTTCAGTCAGGATACATCGAATGTGATGCCCACGATGCAACATTAGACCTTGTATCCACACACTGTAATGAGAGCGCGGGTCTGAAGTATTTCCACACAACAGTGTCCATTTCGTGGAATTAATACTTAATAACGCCAGGGATACCTGCAACACTGAGGCTTGTTACAACTGGCTTTGGAGCTGTGGGGAGTTGGTTACACTGGA
This sequence comes from Chascanopsetta lugubris, assembly GCA_016785325.1. Classification (NCBI taxonomy): domain Eukaryota; kingdom Metazoa; phylum Chordata; class Actinopteri; order Pleuronectiformes; family Bothidae; genus Chascanopsetta; species Chascanopsetta lugubris. The sequence continues at coordinate 10,435 of JAFBJT010027629.1, read as the reverse complement.
TAAGCCTGACGATGTCGTTTTCTACAGTGTTGTTTTTGTGTTACTTGGTTTTCAAAAGTAGCTGTTTTCACACTGAGTTGTATAGATATGAATTTGTTTCCTTGTATATAAATTAGAACAACATGTTTCTGATGTTCACAATCTACAACATACAACTATGGACTAGCAATGATACATATTTCTCCTTGTGTTAAGTCACTGTGTGCAACAATCAAGGAATCTACAGGTACAGATTGAACATAACAATCTTAATAATGTTGTCATGGACACATGATCAAAATGGTGAGCATTTTCAAAACCTTAGCCATTCATATCTTCATCAGTGTTTCTATGGTAACCAAGAATGGACAAAACAGACACTGTCTTTGTGCACTATTCACAAAACACTTGGAAAGTTACATGAGGCAAGGGAGATTCAGTCAGCATCGGTTGGTGTAACATCACCACACAATGCTACACACACACACACACACAAAAACACACACACACACACACACACACACACACACGGTACTCTTGCAGAAAGGTGACAGAAAGGACCAGATACAAGGCTAAGCACGTGTGCTACATGGATGAGTAAATAATGCCTCGACTGAAGGAGCCGCACTCGGGCCGTACTGTCCAAGGTCGAGGACAGATGGGATTACAGGGAATAGACCTGGTGGCAAAACGCTGGCAGTTAGCAGCAGGGGGGCAAGAAAGCTGGGACAATCACCTACACCCATTTTCTAAGAGGCTGAATTTCAAGATATTTTGTTACATTTCACAAACATAAAAAACAAATAAACAAGAAAATGGACATGTGCTGAAGACTTACTGCAATATAAAGGAGTTTGTCATATATTCTAATCATTCCCTAATTTGCACAGGTGCAACCAACTAAACACTTGCACCAGCTAAAGTGTGAATCATCTTAGCTATGTTTTGAAAGGTACAGTGTGTAAGACTTGGTGACATCTATTGGTGGAGTTACGTGTGTCAATCACCTCACCCTTCCCTTTTGAGCATGCTTAATGTTGGGTACGTCCACTCAGGGCTATTGTAAAAACATGGAAGCCCCCATAGGGAGGACTCACTCCTGATGGAACTATACAGTAAAGGGCTGATTTAAGGGTAATGCAAAAAGCGTTGAGGCATACTTTGAGACAATTACACACCCGTATAAATATCAGTACAGAATTATTTCATTTTCCTAATCCTACTACAAGTAACAAAAATTGACTGAAATCTTACGCACTGTACCTTTAAGTGCAAAACCCTGAGGATTTTTTTTTGTTGCTTGACAGCTGTATGGTTTTCCTGGAGTGTATCTGAGCAGAGTTGCTGATATTGGAAAGAGCACTGCTGCTATAACTGCAAATAGTCCTCCTGTCCTCAGGAGACAGGATCTCGGAGTCGAGCTTGCCAAGTCTGAAATCCCAGAGTAAGGGGGTCTGAACTTTGCGTACGTGTTATCGAGAAACGCCTCAGCTGATGTAATGGTAGTCCAAAAATTTTAAAGTCACGCATTTAAAATGACGGGACAGAATGTGGGAGAAATGGAGATTTGCAACATTATAATAACATTTCTCTGTTAACTTGAGTGGATTTTCACACTGCCTCAGATTGGGGAAGAATAACATTGAGTATGATTGATTGGCCCCACTGATTAGCCGTGTTGTCAAGACACCTGGTCCAACAATCTGAGTCTGTACTGGATTCCATCCATTATAATATTGGATTTAAAAAAAACACATAACAAAAAGAAACCCTAAGTAGAAAATTGGGATGGAAGTTGAACTCAAATAGGAAACAACATGCGCGACAGATGAGTGTTGAGAGGAAGACGGCGCTCTAATTGTAATGCCTGAGTTGACCTTTTTCTCCGGACATCTTATTGATACTTGTAGGCGGGCCCAGTTCTTGAGACGGAGGGTAAACAAAACATGCTCACATCCTGTGCGGGCCTCAGGAAGTCACCAGTGACCCCCATCCATTGTTACTACGACTCTAATGTATTCAAACAGTGCGGAATGCAGATGGCATAAAACAATGTGTTGGACCGTAGGTTATCAAATTAAAGGCATCAGCAGAGGAAATTGTGATTTGTTCAAACAAACACAGGCAGACAGTCATTTGTGTTTATTGCCATCATCGTGCCTGAAAGTGGGGATAGTTTATATCAGTAGGGCTTTATTTAGAGCTGGCTTCTGTTGTGAATTCTTCTCTACCTTTACCGTTTTTGCATTTTTGGAGTTTGTGTACTTAAATATTTTGACAGCTAGAAACCTGCAATCTCATATTATTCAGATATTCAGGAGGCTCCAATTAGTAATTTCACCACTAAATGGAAGCAAATCCAACACACTGAACCTTTAAGGTGCAGTGTGTACGTTTTGGCGACATCTATTGGTGAAGTTGCATGTTGTATCCATCACCTCACCCTCACCCTTCCGAACACACAGGAGAACCCATGGTAGACTACAGTTGTCATTAAAACTCAAAAGATGTCTAGTACGTCAACTCTGGGCTACTGTAGAAACATGGCGGCCCCCGTAGAGGGGACACGCTCCACATGAAAATATGCATTAATGGGCTCATCTAAGGGGAATGAAAACGTCTGCATGTCATTGTTTTTTGTTGACATTTCTTGTCTTACAATAGAAATGACTGAAACCTTACACACTGCGCCTTTAAGGATGTGAAATGTGGAATTCAGATTCAGTTTGCAGCTCTGTCAAAATGAAATGCACACGTATACGGATGTTCTCTACCTGTTGTGGTGCGTAACACTGCCATATGTCACATGCAGGTGAGAGAGTGGCCACGTCTGCTAGCACATTGTCAGTAATAGTTGTAATAGGTTTAGCTGTGGTATAATCAAAATGATGAGGCAAGGAGCCAAACCACCACACGACATAATGCCAAGTATAAAGAATTATGGTAATGTAGAGAGTGAATCATCTCTAAATGGCGTATCAAGATAAAAGTAGCACTGTGTGTGTGTTGTTGTTGTTGTGTTGTGTTGTGTTGGGACAGCTGAGTTCAGACGACGAGCATGTTGGCCGGAGCCGGAGTCCACTTACCCGGCTGAACCACACGCTGAGCTGGGTCTCCGACAGCACCGCGAAGTACAACCTCTGGGAGCTGGGCTGGATGTGGAAGGGCTTCTCCTCGCTCCTCAGCGGACACAGCAGCCTCCGGGGCCAGCCGGTGAGAAAATACATGACGGCAAGCTATCGGCGCCTCGACACCGCAAACAGTGTCGCAATGCCTGGACCGTCGGTGCCCCGTATTCCCCTCCTCTCTCTCCCGGAGTATCCTCAATCCGACAGAGTCATTGGTGGCTCTTACTGTCAATAATAACAAACTCTGAATCCGTGCAAACAGTCTGGAGTCTATCTCAGCCCAGGGAATCAATCCATGGATGCCTCGGAGGGATGTCAGCAGCGGCTTTAAGCTACGCGGCTAGCCCCCGAGCTAAGGCTGGCTCGTCAACTTGAAGCTAATGAGCTGACCGTGGCAACGGCACCGAGTGGAACCGAAAACAAAAGCGACCAGGCCGGCGGCGACACCGCGCAGCACCACGGGGTGAGCGGCGGCCGGTAGACGGGTCGATTAACAGTCGCTCCCCGCTGCCGTTTCAGTCCATACGGTGTCGGAACCAGCGGTGTTTGGCAACAGAAAGGCGTCCAGTTTGAACTCCGCCGAAGCTCGTCGTCGCCATCTTTACCAGGGTCTGTGAGACTCTGCGTTGATTGGCTGCTGCAAGTAAGTTTGCGTCGTGTTGACATGTGACGTCATCGCTCCGTTAAACCAGGCCACGGCTGCGTTTTGTTCAAGATAGCTGGACACTGACACCTAGTGGTGTAATAGTAAAAGGATATTACAATTACTGCCATCACTGCCCCCGTTTCTGTTCAAAACTGCGACAACAAAACATTTTGCATTTATCCAGACATTTTTTTACACTCACTGGTTCTAAAGGTAGCCAAATTTGATATATTTTATGTATACCACGAAATGTAAATTAATAAAATTACACAAAATTCATCCAGATAGTAATTGATTTTTTGAGACTTGACATTAAATAACTCTCTGCCTTGCTATATCTTACCGCTAGGTGGCGGTGAAGGGCGTGCACTTGTCTGGCATCGACCAGATACGAGCAGAGAGAAGAAGAGAGGCCAGGCAAGCAGACAGCATGGCGGCAGACATGAGATTGCCAGTTATCAGAAAACCAGTGTCACTTTCTACGTTTGACCGAAAAGATCTGGTGGTCCCCGGCGATGTGATCACTTCAGACACCGGCTTCATGAGGTAGGAACCGTTCGGTGCCCCGGGGATGTGACCGGCAGTCTGCCTGCTGGGAGTGTCCGTGCTTCACGCACGATGTTGTCATGGGTGGAAATTGAAATGAATGAATGCTCTCTGGGATATGTGCATGTAAACACAAAATAGGTGATCACACCCTTCACTGCTTCGAATAACACACGAGTGGAAATGTTGTCTAAACGTTCGCACAGCTTCAGTTGGACCACAAATCGTACACACTTCACCGGTTAGGGATTTGATTTGAGTTGGTCCCTCATGAATCAATAGATGCTGTCATGAATTAATTCCTAAGCAGTATTAAGGTGCTTTCACTTCTCAAAGGAATTCGTCAATAATTTCATTCAAAAACTGCACACACAAAAAATTAAAAAAGTGGAGTAGTATCTGGGGTCATTTTGGATTCATTCCTCCACACTAATATTCCGTCAGTGTTCACCATGATTTCAGCGCCTTTGATGTAGATATTTGAAACAAAGACATGTCGTTGCTCGCCTTTGATGTGTGACATTATTGATTGATATGGATTCATATTTATAATGATCATCTCTGTGGAAGCAGCCCAAACCTTAGTGAATGTTGTCGTATGATGCTACCACAACACTCACTTTAGAGCAGGGGTTTCAAACCTATGGCCCGCGGGCAAAAACCTGCCCGCCAGACGGTCCAATCTGGGGCCGCTTCATTAAATGTGAACATTTTCACAATGGACGTGCGCTTCATCAATTACCAGAACATCTTTAATGCTTTTACTGTCAATTTGCTGGTTCTTCAGAAAGTGATAACGTTGGTATTGGGTTCTTTTGCATTTGGACCATTATTATTAACCCAGTCTTCTCTTGGTATCATTAACTTGTCTGTAAACAATGTCTCCCCCAGGGGCCATGGCACCTACGTCGATGAAGACAAGCTGACGGCTTCAGTGGCCGGAGAGGTCCAGAGAGTGGACAAGCTCATCTGTGTCAGGCCACTTAAAACCAGGTCATCTTAATGAGTGAACGACACATTCATTGTTTAGCTCATGGCTGTCGGTGCAGAATCTAAGCAATGTTTTTTTTTCTTTCTTTTGCACTGCAGGTTCAACGGTGAGGTAGGAGACGTGATAGTCGGAAGAATTACAGAGGTAATGCACTAAAACATCTATTCTCTTTAAAGGTGCACTGTGTAAGATTTGGTGACATCTATTGGTGAAGTTGCATGATGTATCCATCAGCTCACCCTTCCCGTTCAAGCACTCAGGAGAACCTATGGTTGACCTCCAATGTTTGTTTTCTCTCGTGACCTGCGCAGGTCCAACAGAAACGCTGGAAGGTGGAGACCAACTCCCGGCTGGACTCAGTGCTCTTGTTGTCCTCCGTCAATCTGCCCGGAGGAGAGCTGGTGAGGCTCTGGGGAGAAGTGATCCTCGTGGAGAAGTAGTTCAGAATGTATTGTTTACGTGTGTGACTTGATCCTTGCAGAGGAGACGATCGGCAGAGGATGAGCTCACCATGAGAGAATACCTTCACGAGGGCGACCTCATCAGCGTAAGTCCTATTTTTGTCTTTATTCACTGATTCGGCGCCTCGTGTTTTCATGAATCCGTTTTTGTCTTTGTGCTCTTCAGGCCGAGGTGCAGTCTGTCTTTTCGGATGGAGCCTTGTCGCTTCACACCCGCAGTTTAAAGTATGGAAAAGTAAGTAAGCAATGATGTGTATGTACAGTATACACCATAGGAATGTGTTTGTATATCTGATGTGGGACTTCTCTCTGTAGAAATACAATTACAAAACAATTATATACAGACATTTTTCTGAAGGTATAATCACCTCAATGTATGACTGCATCACCATACCCTTAAAGGTGCAGTGTGTAATATTTGTTGACATCTACTGGTGAAGTTGGATGTTATGTCCACCCCCTCATCCTCACTCTTCCAAGCATGCAGGAGAACCTATGGTAATCCTCAGTTGTCATTAAAACTCAAAACATGTTTGGTTTGTCTACTTTGGGCTTCTGTAAAAACATGGCGGCCCCCGTAGAGCGGACCTGCTCCTCATGTAAATATTCCTTAATTGGCTCATTTAAGGGTAAGGGGAACAACAATACATTTAGGTGTTTATGAAAATGTTAGTTTCTAATTGTGCTTTAATATTTTTTCTAACAATTGTGAATAAGTGACTGTAGATGTCACCAAATCGTACACACTGCACCTTTAAGATTTAACAAATGAAATGTTAATCATGTGTTTTGTCTATTTGTTTTCCATTCAGTTGGGTCAAGGAGTGCTGGTGCAGCTTTCCCCTTCTCTCATCAAAAGGCAGAAGACACATTTCCACAACCTGCCGTGCGGCGCCTCCATCATCCTGGGTAATAATGGTTTTGTGTGGTTGTATCCCACACCACCGAACCAGGAGGAAGAAGCTGGGGGCTTCTACACCAGTTTGGAGGTTGGTGGGATATGCACTGAGAGCAGTAGATTGGTTTCACCTATTATTTTAAAGGTGCAGAGTGTGAGATTTGGTGACCTCTAGAGTTGAAGTTGCATGTTGTATTCATCACCTCACCCTCACCCTTCTGAGCGTGCAGGAGAACCCATGGTAGACTACAAAGATGTTTAGTATGTCCACTTTGGGCTACTGTAAAAAAAAACATGGAGGACCCGCTCCTCATGTAAATATACATGAATGGGCTCATTGAAGGGTAATGGGAAAAAAACAATACATCCAGATGATTATGAAAATATCAGTATGTAATTGTTTTGTGAATGTTTTTGCATCAATAGTCATGACAAGAATGACCAGAATCTTACACACTGCACCTTTTTAAAGAAGAAATGAGTCAAATAAATGTGAATGCACTGCATCGTGTGTTTATCTCTATGTAAGTTTTCATTGATATTCAGATGTGTTGGTGTGTGCTCCTTCCTCCGTCCTTTAAGCCCGTGAGCCTGTCTGATCGAGAGGTGATTTCACGCTTGAGGAACTGCTTGCTCGCGCTGGCTGCGCACAAGGTCCTCTTGTTTGACACCAGCGTTCTCTACTGCTATGAATCCTCACATCAGCACCAGGTGGGACTTCCTGTAATCACGCGCTGTACATAACAGCATGCACTTGATCTTCGATTCCAGCCCATTGCCTTTCAAATGTTATAAATAGCAGTGGAGCATTTTTGCTGTTAAAGGTGCAGTGTGTCAGATTTCTGTCATGTCTGTCAATCACGTTGGAAACGTAACACATTGAAACCGTCGATGGTTGTGTGATGTATTGTGCCATCTGGTGGTCATATTCAACGCCTACACCTCGCAGGAATTTCATTGAAAATGGGCGACACAGTGGTTGAGTTGACTGTTTCATCGTAAATGCTACTCATGAGTGTAACATAGCGTGCGCACATTGGCCGTTACCATGTCACTGTCATACACAATAGGTAGATGTATTGGCTGTTCACACTAACATGGTTAAAGGGGGGACTTTACACATGTGCATCATGCATCATTTTACTTTTGTGTTTTTAGTTCAATAGTTGTTGCCGTGTTGTCATCACTGTTTTCTTGGTGTGCAGCCGATTTACATTTCTCCACTCGATGCTCTCTGCAGGTCAAGGACATCTTGAAACCTGAAGTGATGGAGGAGATTGTGATGTTGACACAACAGAAGCTATTGGAACAGGAAGGTTAGGGGGAGAGGAACCCTAACTGTGACAAGAGCGAGACCACATCTCGGTTTAAGGACCGGCCGCCCGCACCAAGCGTCAATAGTTGACAGTTCAACTGTTCCACATTCATTTTGCTCAACACAACGTCGGACTGTTTCTAACTGCTAATGAAAGAGATGCATCACTTGAAAAATACTGCAACATTCAAAAGCTTTTTTCACTTTTTTTATTACAAAGATGTAAGAGACGAATGACATGTATTTTTGGTGTATAGACAACTTTAATATGCAATAATAAATCTATGATTGTCAATACTTCTCAGCTGGTCTGTCTTCATGAAGGAATGGAAAGAAAAAACGAGTGTGATGGTAAAAATGACTTAATACATCAAACAATACAAATAAAATCAAGTAAGTAATGCAATGACTACAGCTTATGGGGGGACGACTCTGTTTCAAAGTACTCGACACCAATGTTAACACAATTGTGATCATCATTTCCCTCATGACGTGCTGGTGAATCCTCTGCCATCGAGACAAAGTCTCCAAAGAAAAAGGAGTTGGAAATGAGAATGACTTGAGACAGAATGTGTAAGTTCCAATGTGCTGAGTCTGTCTGCAGCTGTGACCTCTGACCCCCGCTTATCTGTCACAACAAACTTCCAGTCCCCATAATCGAACCCCCTGAACGCCTCTCGTGCGCTGCTGGTACTAGCCCACGCACGCACGTGACGTCACACGTCGCCCCACCCACATATTTCAGTAAACCACCTTGCGTATGAAGTATGGCGGCCCCAGCCACACAACTGCGACTCGGCCAAAGTTTATTACTCGCACTTTCACACGAGAGCAATGAATAGGTGCGCGGACCCGAGGGTCAACGGCAACGAAGAGCTCGGTGGCCGCAACCTGAGGCGATCACCCGCGGGGAGAGACGTCGCCGCGTCGCCGGCAGAGTTTCCTCGACTTCTCTTCGCCTCCTTGATTGAAGTGCCTTCAGTCCGGGCACCGCAGGGGAAGAAGCTCCGCAAGACGGGGAGAGTGGACGCGGAAGTTTGGAACTAAGTCCAGTGTGCGGCGCCTGAGGAGCCTTGGTGCAAACGTGAGCGGCCCCCGGTGGTCGGAGACGTGCCAGTGAAGCTTTAAAGGGCACTTGTCGGACTTTTTCCCAGAGAGACACCAACTGTTGACTGGATCGGTGTGCATTCAAGGCTCCAGCGCTGCTCGCCACCAGCTAGCCCCCGTTAGCCTCCATGGCTACCTCCAAAACTAGCCCCAGGTCGCCTGCTAACCTGCAATATACATGTTTCCTTGGGCATGTAAGTCACCGCTCGTGTTCACCTCTCGCTCCGAAAGTTCGAAACTAACAAACAAGTTCCAAGCAAGTCGCGAAAGTGACTTCCTTTATTTTTTTTTTCTCCATATCATTGCTCATTGCTCGTGATTGAATGTTTTCTGACATTTGCATGAACCTGAGTTGACCAGGGACAATAGGGTGAAAGCTAACAATAGTTAACGCTCCGTTGAAGGCAGCTGACCTTCTTTTCCGTCTCCATTCTTTGCATCGAACTCTTCGCTGAGCTGACTAACAACATCACGCTTCTTGGTGGTCAGATGTGTGCAACCTGCACAACAGCCAGGGGCCACGAGCTTGTCATTTAAAGGTGCAGTGTGCGAGAGTTTGTTAGCAAAACTTCGAGCATGTCCATCTGTAGAAATAGAAAACAATTACATACAGACATGTCTAGGAATCACCTGGATGTGTGACTTGCTTTTTACATTGCCCTAAAATGAGCCCATGAATGTCTGTTTATACGAGGAGCGGGTCCTCTCTACGGGGGACGCCATCTTTTTACAGCAGCCCAGAGTGGACGTACTGAGCAGCTCTTGAGTTTTAATGTCAATCGAAATCCACCGTAGGTTCTCAAAAGGCTGAGGGCGAGGTGATGGATACTATATGGCACCTCACCTCCAGATGTCACCTAATTTGACACACTGCACCTTTAAAGAGCTGGAGATGAAGATGGAACTCACTGGACATGCAGTGAAGTGAATGTATTGCAGATCCAGTATTTATGCCACTGGTGCTTAATGCTGTCGTACTGACAAAGCTGATGTGAGTAATTCAATATCAATGCCTTTAACTGCTTTAGAATGTAATGTAAAGGCGCAATTTGTTAGGTTTGGTGACATCAAGTGGTGATGTTTATTGTTGCTTGGGAAAACCCCCTCACCTGAGTTACTCGAGCCCTCCTTTATTAAAACTCAAACATTGCATCTGTTTGTTCAGGGTGACTGTGAAAACACAGTGGTGTAATGAAAACAGCAGTTTATACATTCAGGTGATAAAATGTCAGTAAACTCTTTTATATTACGTTTCTTCAAGTAGAAACTGAACCTAATTTGACCGTAATCCTGCAATCAGTTGTTTATTTCAATGTGCAATTGCCTCGGATGGCGAGATTGTCATTTGCTGGATAACGTTGTGT
>JAFBJT010027565.1:274269-285907 GCA_016785325.1 Chascanopsetta lugubris | reverse complement strand
CCCTCCATCCACCTCAGCTCCCCCAGCTCCCCAGGCCCCCCCCCCTGCCCCCCCAGCCCTTCACTTGACCTCTGCGGGCCGTAGACACTCACGTGTGTTCTTGGGGAGCCCAGGCCCGATGCTGACTTGCAGTGACTTGCTGGAGGGCTTGAGGACAGGAACGTCCCCCTGGCCCTGGACGAAAACCACCTGCCGGGAGCCGCCGCCGCCGCTCAGGAAGCCCCAGTTCTCCTTCTTCAGCTTCAGCTCCAGTCTGGTGACAAGATGGACGTAGGGTTTCACGCACAGCACGACTACGGCGGTGTGGCTGGCGGCGTGCACCGCGCACGTGACCACATGTCGAGAGAACCTGCAGTCGCCTTCGGTTCTCGACGCAACTCAGACGGTGGCGATATCAATCAATGAAACTTTAAGTCAAGAAGCCATCAGCTTTATAGCAGCATGAGTACATGTGTATATGTAAATATAATTGATCCCATAATATAATAATAATATAGAGATGCTGAACCATTGATTGTGGTTGATGTGTGTAACTGGGTGTTGGTTGAATTACGTGTTCATATTTTTATTCATGTTATATGAATGATACGTGTGTGTGTGTGTGTGTGTGTGCGTGTGTGTTGACTCACGTGTTACTAAACTTGAGTGGTAGCTTCCTCTGCGTCTTCTCCTCAAACCTGCGTGACAGCAAACTGATGAACTCTGTTTTGAAGACACACTCCAGCAGGCTGTCGTACTCCTGCTCGTGTAGGATCATCAGGTCGTCCTGCATCGTGCTGCAACGACACGAGGACACGACTCAGGACAGGGTCTGTCTCTCAAATGTGGAAGATAAAAGGTATATGTATATATATATATATATATATATATATAAATATAAATATGTATATATACGGGATCAAAAGAAAAGGACATTGACACAGCTGTTCCTTTAATACGGGGGACACACGGGGGGATTAAACACAGAGGGAGTCTCACAAAGTGGCTCAGACACTTTGTGTCCGTGACCCACACATGGACACTTGGTCCCTCCCAGTGAGGACCAGTTTGTCTCGGATTCTTCTTTTTTTTTTTACAGCTCCACCTGGTCCACACTACCGCTGTGACTCCACCGCCACATACTGGCTCCAGCGGCTCTGTGACTCCGGCCCCTCTAACAACTTCTGCAGGGTTCCCATCAACAACAAAGGCCCCCGCAACTCCCTCCTCTGCTCCTCTTCTCTCCTCCCTCTCTTTGTAGCAGACGGCTCTGCATCATTTCACTGCAGCCTCTCTGACCCAACGCTTGGGAGCCGAGCACCACACTGCTCGCACACGGACCCGCGCAGAAATAAGAGGCGGCTTTTAGTAAACCCGCCGTGTCTCCGTGTCTCCGTGTCCCTCATGTGACATCGAGAGCCACATGGGAACTGGTGATTCGAAAAACAGGCCGTGGCCTGAAAGTGAATTCCTGACTTTTGTGTCCACAGTCTTGTAAAAGCATAACGAAAAATACAGTCTGAATAACAATAACTATATCATGATCATTATTAGTATTATATAGAACTATATGGTTTATTCATTCCAAAAGGTGTGAATCTAGGGTTTGAATCTAGGAATACAAATGACAGAACAAAACAAAGAAAGATAAAAGACGCTGAAAACTAGTAGCGTCCCTTAAAGGTCCAGTGTGTATGATTTCAGTGTAATATTCAATATCTGATGTTTTGTAAGTTTCTCCTCTATCAACACAGTGTTTGCTGCCTTTAATACTCCGTACAGGTAATGTTGGTTTATCATTAAGATACAATCGGGATCATTTGATTGAAAATAACTCCTGAGCGGTTGGTACCTGAGCGACACGGCCAGGATCTTCTCCACCTCGATCCTCCTCTTCAGCACCTCGGTCACCTGACCTTTGTCTGGTCCCTGTTTCACCTTCTCTCGTCCAATCAGGTACACGGACTTCGGCGTCAGGATCAAATCTCTCTTGATCCCCTGGTTCCAACGGAGCAAACACACGGACCTTTATTATACAGCTTTGCCTCCTGACATTAAGGAAGAAAGGAGGCGGCTTGAGGAAAACCAACCTTGAAGCGTCGGTCATATTTGGTGACTTTGTCGGCGAAGTCGATCTTCTCTCTCTTCCCCAGAAACTGTCGCAGCTCGGGCCGGTCGTCCATGCCCAGGTAGTCTCCCACAAAGTTCCTGTTGAGGCTGTGTCGTCGCCTCTCCTTCCGATTCAGCAGCAGGTCGGAGGGTGAGGGAGAGAGAGAGAGAGAGAGAGAGAGAGAGAGAGAGAGAGAGAGGAGAGTGAGAGGCGCGAGAAAGAGACACAGGGGGACGGGCTGACGCGTCTGTGACGTCACTCACCTTCCTCCCTCATCTGGACATACTTCTTGCGGGCCACATATTTCCTCCAGGCCGTCTGGATGGTTCGGGCGTAGCCGTCAAACTTGCGCTCCCTCGTCTCCTCCAGCAGGAAGAGCTGTGAGGGGGAACACGAGGAGGAGGAGGAGGAGGAGGAGGAGGAGGAGGAGGAGGAGGAGGGGGGGGAGGAGGCAGCAGCGTCAGAAACACAAACCGAAACACACACAAGACACACCTGAGGGGAGCGAGCGGCAGGAATGAGCGGACACACCTGCATACTGAACATAGCTGTGCGCCGCGGAGCCCATGACCTTTACAAGACGAGCAGGGAACTTTACAGATCATCCTCCGACGGCAGGCGCAGCTCAGACCGTTCAGTGCTCGGCTTGTGTGCGTCTAGTGTCACGTCCTAACGTTTCCTTGCAGCAGGGGGCACTGTTCGTCACAACGAATGCTTCTTCATTCTCACAGGGCTTCGCTGCACCACAGCATGATGCCGTAGAAACGAGTAGGTCATCAGAAGAATAAACGGAGTCGTTTACGGGGCGAGCTCGACCCCCCCCCGGGGCGACCCCCCCCCCCCCCCCCCCCCCGACGGGCCGCTTTCGGCCCGCGGGCCATGTGTTTGACACCCCTGTTTAATTCGATTTGATTTGGTTCGAAAAAGCGGAAGCATCTGTGATGATGAATCCATGGAACTGAAGGGGTCTGTTGGTGATCAGTTTATCATCAGTGATAGTTTTGCGCCCACGTGGACTGAGACCGGTTCCTATTTGCGCTCATCACTCACACATCACACCTGATCCCCGTCTCATGAGATTTCGGTGCAAGTGATGGTCGACCTTTAAAGATCGTTACAGGCATCCGCTGCCTGTGTCACACAGAAAATGAGTTTTGGTCCAAAGTTGCAGACATTTTGTCGGTTGGAATCCGCTCCAGGACGCGAGGAGGACATTCGTAAAGTGTTGATGATTTCCACAGACTTTGGGTCATGTGATGTCACGTTAGATGTAAAGTAAGAAGGACTCAATTGTGACTCCTGCACACAACCAAACTATTGAGATTGAAGATTTGGCGGTGAAGTTATTCCGCTACTTCCTGTAGAAGAAACTGGTTCTGCTCCAAATGACCACCGGTCTTCTCACCGGTCAATATAATTTCCTGACGGGCCTCGAGACGTGCAATCGCACTCTGTGTCCTCCGCTCCCACTCAGACTAAACATCCTGCCCACGGCCTCGTTGGCATCAGCGAGGCTGGCCACAGGCCGCAGGGTGACGGGTCCGGAACAAACCGCCGGCAAAACCAAAACACATCGAGGCGGATCAAACTTGGACCACGGAGAACGTGTGCTGAGTCACTGATTGAGACGGAACAACTCTACACAAACGTGTTTCTCACCAGGACGGTGACACATACAAAGACAAACAGCAGACGGGGTCTTGGTTTGTATCAATACCAAACCAGCTGCATGTTTATCATAGAATGTATGTCTTTGTTTACTTGGTTGGTCCACATTTCATGTTGAGTACATGCTGCAGCATGGTGGAACTGAAAACTACAAATACCGTATGTGATGCACACATTCAATGGTTTAACCTGCTAGATGAATGGGTAACGAATGATAATGTAATCAATCACAAAAAAATGGCGTAGGCTGCCATTACAGCTGTTCAAACTAAAACAACATAATTTGGTGTTAGTATGCATTAAAGGTCCCACACGTATAAATCAAGTGAGCCTTTTCATTTCTAATGTGAGAAATAAAAAGAAAAATAACTGTTTTGTTGTTTTTCACCAGTGAGTAATCGCCTGAATGTAACTGTAAGTGTCATACGGACCCTTTCATCTTCAGCAGCAGAGGCCTCCGTGTTGTCCCCAGCTGCACTGCACCTTTAATCAATGTTCACAGATGCAGCTTGTAAACACTCAATAATGGAGAGTGTGTAAGCCTCCGGACCCTGTGACTGACTGACAGTGACCCGTCGGCTCATCCATCAGCACTGTGAGGGGGAGCAGCTCTTCTCCAGCATCTGGCCTCAAGTCAAACAAACGCATTCTGACCCAAAAGCCTCCAGTCACTGGTCTAATGAGCTGCTCTTATCACACAGAGGGTTGTTTTGAGACGCCAGGCAGCTCATGTCAGCGGTCCGCCCTCTGTGATATTTGCGCTTCATAAGCACACCTCAGTCTGTGTGTGTGTGTGTGTGTGTGTGTGTGTGTGTGTGTGTGTGTGTGTGGTGTGTGTGTGTGTGTGTGTGTGTGTGTGTGTGTGAGGGGGGGAGACACTCCTGGCAGCGCAGCGCTGTGATGAATAAGTAACGGCATTCAGGGTCAGCTGTACAGCCCTGCATGTAGACTAAGCTGCCTGTGTGTAAGCACATACATCTGTGTGTGTGTGTGTGTGTGTGTGTGTGTGTGTGTGTGTGCGTGTGTGCGTGTGTGTGTGTGTGCGCGCTCATTTGTGCACCAAGTGTACAAATGTTAATAAGCGAGAGCACGGTCGTCACACAAGCGCTGCTTTCATAGGGATCGTGAAAAAAAAGGGGCAGTTATGGTGGAAAAAGACGAGTCTTTACGATGCCCCCACCCCCCCACCGCCGCCACCCCTCTCCCCTTCTTACCCCCCTTCTTACCCCCCTCTGACCCCGCCCCCCCAAACGCTGCAACCACAGTCTGTGCTTGTGTTGTAGTTGACTCAGTGCTGACGTTGTGCGGGGGTCGGGTTCACTCTCCTCCCCTGCAACAAGGACTAGAGCATGATTTGGGATATTAGTGCCCTTTTATGGTGTTTGGTGTAAAAATGAAGGGAGGCCAGTTCCCTGCGCCGTTACACAGCAGCAGACACCCTCCCTCACGCGTGATCGGAGATGTTTTACCTCCATTCAAGATCTTGGCCTGCAAGTGTTTCGCTGGGGCACAGCTAAATAATAGATATCTAAATATATATACAGTGCATGGGTTTAACAGGGCGCGGAGGCAAAGGAACGGAGGAGATGAAGCACGGATGCTGAGGCAGCGGGGCGGTGATGACGACGAACGTACCGACTCCGGAGCTTTGACGAAGATCTTGGTGCGACCGAGCTGGAACTGATCCTGGTCCATGTTGACCGAGCGCAAGAGATGAAGGACGCCTTGTTTCTCGTCGCCTCGCCACGTTGGCCAGGACTCTTTGGTGAGGATGGCGTACCTGAGGGCGGAGAGGGTTCATTACAGGCAACCGAGTCTGTGTTCCTCATCTGTGACTTCCAGTGGGCCAAACAGAGAAAGAACGTCTATCATGTGATCATCTTAAATCACCATGACAAGGTGCAGTGGTGCATTTTCACCTCTAAAAAGAATACAAGGGTGGGGGGGGTGGGGGGTGGGTGGTGGTCACCTGTTGAGGAACTTGCGGAAGACTCTGCGGTAGGCGTAGCCAGCACGCCTCACCCTGATGTTCTCCTTCAGTCCCAGATACTCCACCTGGTGCTTCACTCTGAGGACGACACACCAAGCGACTTGGTGAGCGACGACATTTTCAGATCCTTTGTTTTGGACAGGATTACCCGCGTGACCCCGACGTTATTATCCTCACAAAAAAAAATGACTGGCTGCATAAATCCACATGATTGAGGACTTTCTTGAAAAACACTTTGGAGACATCCTCGGGGTCCCCTGATGAGATCCTGCCTCGGTGGCTGAGGGACTCTGGGCACTTCCTCTGTGCACATGTTGTACGAATCTGCCGTAACATAATGTCTGGATATGTAATATGGCGATCGGCCTCAGATCAGTGCACATGCAGCTGAGTTTCGATTCATAACCACAGAACTGTTTTTTTTAAACCATTTTCTGAAAAAATGCGAGCAACAGCAAAACGTCCACTTTTGCAGCGGACGGACTTTATGCGACGGTCATTGTTTGTGAAGCGGCTGCATGTTGCGAACTTTTTGCTCACGCAAAGACCTTAAGTAGCACTTAGCGCGCTCAGGCTTCCTGTGAAAACAGTGGTTCCGTCGCTAATTAATGAGCAACCCGGTGTGTGACTCACAACAGGAAGGTCATCAACTCTGAACAATACCTCTGCACAAATACGTCTGAACACGCAGTGCTTTAAGACGGCGAGCGGAGAAGAAAGAGCGGGAAACTGGAACAAAGGGTTATAGAATGGGGAGGGGGGGGTGGTGGGTGGGGCGGGGGGCGATGGGGGGGATGTCCCCAACTCATCTGTCCTCATGACTTGAGGACAAACATCCAAAAACAAAAACAGAGACATAACAGATCTGAGCAGATGTTTGTGCCAGAATGACAAGAAAGGCCCCGACGGTCAAACGATGACAAAGTTTCCTTTGTGATTTAAAAGTGAGAGGGTGAATACAAACACAACATATCAACAATTATACTGGAGAATATAACTGTCACATTCGCACCATGGTGGCGTTTTAAGGGAAACACACCGCGGGTCGGTGGCCATGTTGACGATCTTTCGAGTTACTAACATTTGCCAAATTCTAATTTTGATATTTAAAAAAAAAATTTTAAACAAAACAAAAGGATGTAGCTTTGCTGTGAACAAGCTCATGGATGAATCATAAGAACTGAGTACAGGAAGCAAGACTAGCAGGAAAACGGAAAACGAGACAGTGGCCAAATGGTGGCACTGCGGAGAGTGGTACTCTGTGTACTCTGTGTTTAACACTTCAAAAAATATTTCTTAGGTTTTTCAAGGTTTAACTGTCTTTATCTTTATTTATTTTGTTTCTGTACAATGTAATAAAACCTAGCCTCCCCTTGAAACATGCACCTGTGCCCCTGCGCTGAGTCGTACAATTCAGAAAAACAAACAATAGAAGGACAGAGCGATTTGTTTTGTGCCCAGTGAGCAACTTCCCACTTTGTATCCAGCTCTTTTATAACATTAATGTCAAAAACACATGATCTCAAAAAACCCTGTTTCCTGTGAACTCTGCCTTAATGCCAAACCTCCCTCACCTGGGTGTTTCTGCTGTGAACGAGTCTCTGAGAAACAAACAAACCAGAGAAGAGACGTCCTGCTCTGACTTTAGTTCACTCAGATGAACACGACACAAAGTTTTAACACTCCACAGGGGAACTCACCGGCTCTCCTCCCAGTCTCTGGGCTTCTTGGTTTCATTGGGCTTGATGCAGCGGATGTAGTGCGGAGTACATTTCATCAGAGTGCTGACCAGGTCATTGGCTTGTTTCTGAAGATTCAGCAGATATCAAGATCAAGATGATGATGATGAGAAATTCACACAAAAAATGAAATTGTAGAGGGTGCAAAGAGCAGATGCAAAGACACACACACACACACACACACACACACACACACAACACACACTTCACAGAACACACACCTTTATTTTGCTGCCTGCAGTTGTGGGTCGACCCTTCTTCTCAGCGTTGAGGTTTTCTGGAAACAGTGCTCTGATGAAGGCGCTGTGAGGAGCAGAGGGGGGAGAGTGAGTGACCTGTGTGAAACCCCAGCCCTAAAAACAAAACATCTTAGCCTTAAACAACAATGAGTTACCATGGCAACCTACAAAGACATTAATGATTAAAGAACCAAGGGCATTTCACCAAGGTCACCGGTTTACATTCCTGAAACAGTTGGGAGGGGGCGGGGTGGGAGCTGGGGGGGGGGGGGGGGGAGCTGGTGGGCAAACAAACCTCTGTGTGTGTGTGTGTGTGTGTGTGTGTGTGTGTGTGTGTGTGTGTGTGTCTATACTGAGTGGTATTTGGGATTGCCCTGTCCCTGAAAAAGGATCATTCTGAGGTAATAAAGAATACGAAAACAACAAATCAAACAATTATGTGAGGAAGCACTTAAAAAAGATTCCAATTTACATTCTGATATTTACAAACGATCACATGCTTGCAATATTCTGCAGATTTGACCTTTCACCATTCTAACTTCTGTGACCATCACATGTGTCACTCAGGCTTCACTCACTGTTTTCCTTTGAAGTGTCTCGGCCCTTCTGCGTTTGACAATCGTCAAAACCAAAACGTGTTGAGCGTCGGGCCCCGATCCCAAGATGACACGTAGTCAACTTCTCCAGCTGGGGTGTGTCATCGCATTTGATGTTTATTATTCTAAAGTACTTTTTCATGTCGCGTTTTATCTTTTAATCCGAACCTCCTTCCAGCTCCCTCCCACGTCTGTGTTTGTTTGATTCTACTTTTATTTGGGGCTCGGGGCCCGTGGACGCAGAAGAAAGGATCAGCAGGTCGTGAGTGCGGATCCACCAGAAGTCATCTAATATTATCCAGCTGACGATACTGCTCATTCCTTTCTTCTCTGTTCAGAGCTGCTGCTCCCAGGAATGAGGCTGCTTCCTTTGTGTGTGACCCTGCCAAACTGTTGATATGTATGAGTATATACATTTGTGCATAGAGTTAAAGGTGCAGTGTGTAATATTTCATTAGTTTCGCCTCGCAAAAATATTACAAATGAGTAACATACTGACATTTTCTTGAATTTATAATCGTCAGAATGTTTTATTTTTTCCCAATGACCCTTAAATGAGCCTATTAATGTATATTTACATGAGGAGGGGGGGGGGAGGGGGGGGGGGGCCTCTCTATGGAGGCCGCCATGTTCTTACAGTAGTAAAAGTGGACGTACTAAACATCCTTTGAGTTTTAATGACATCTGAAGTCTCATAGGTTCTCCTGCATGTTCAGCAGGGCGGGGGTGAGGTGATGGGTTCAACACGCAACTCCACCTCTAGAAGTCACCAAATCGTACACACTGCACCTTTGAGTTCATGTACGTATTTCTCCCACAAACGGCCGTCACGCCTCGCACCACATGCCCACAAAAGGAGGGGAGCGGAGGAGGCCCGGGGGGTCTGCAGGAGGCTCCGCAGACAAAGCAGGCTGTTTGCACACAGATGGTCCGTCTGTTGCAAAGAAAGGCCGGAGACGCAACAGCACAGAGGGACCAAGGGAGACCCCGCTTTCAAGGTCACGCTGACAAGACCCCCGAAAGTCAAGCTGCAAGCCGGGACGGCAGCCAGATGCACTGCAGAGCGGAGGGCCGCGACCCCCGCACGCTTCTGCTCCGGCCCACCAGCTCCCGGACGCTATGCGGCCCGTCTCCTTCACGTGCGTTCAATTAAATCCACGTGCATCGCGACGCCGGGGCTCTTGCGAGCGCGGCCCCCCGCCGAAGTCCCCGCCACCTGTCGGCCCAGCGTGCAAACGAGAGTCACTTACATTTCACTGCTCTGCATCAGCTCGATGAGGTCAGTGAAGAGGACGTCGCGGTTCCTCTCGCAGAAACCCTCCGCATCGTAGGACACCTGGAGGGAGGACACGGTCAGAGGGTCGGGTCAAGAGGAGAGGGAGGAGGGGGCAGTACGAGACCGGAAAGTGTGTCAAAATAAAACTCCCGGCTGATGTTTTCACCGAATTCTGTGGCTTGAAGTTTACGGGTTTGGGGGGGGGGGGGGGGGGGGGGGGGGGGGGGGGCAGAGAAAATGAAGGGTTGCACATCTGGGTGTTACACCTCCTCGGATTAAGTCCCTTATAAACCAGGCAGCAGTTTTAAACTGGAGAAAGCTCAACCGTGTTATTTGTGCCATCGTCTCGGGCTCAGGCTGGAGGAATGTGTTGAGCCCGGTCACGGGGAGAACCCCCACCCCTCCCTCCCTCCCTCCCTCCCTCCCTCCATCCCCCCTTCAAGTCTTTATGGCACGGCTCATTAAGCCTGCGTTATGTGTGCCAGGCCGAGGCCGCCACACATCTGGAGAATGACACGGGGCAACCTCGACTCAGACCACCAAAAAAAACAAAAAAAAAAAAACAGCAAGGCAAAACAAAGGCAGCTACTGAACTGTAATGAATGGGGGAAACAGAGCTGGTTAACATACATGACGTCGCAAGAGCCTTTTCGCATAGCGACCATAAATAGTCAAAGGAGCGCAGCAGGGAAGTGACACAGAGGGGAATTAGTTCAGAGCTGGAAAATGTAAAAATACACAGGTGACGTCAGAGGCAGCAGAACGAAAGCAGCAGCTGCAGAACTGGTATTTGTGACAGAAGTGACAGGAGCAGCTTCCACACCAACACCATAAAAAATGACAAGTTAATAAGTTTCTATTTAAAGGAGCTGCAGCTCCGATCCCTCTTCACAACAGACTGATTTACAGTCGACACCACAGCAAAGACAAGTGCACGGAGCTGCTGTCGACTCCAAACTAAATATTAAATCATTGTGTTATGGTAAATAAGCATGAGCGCGTCGGCGGGTAGAAACAAGATGTTTGTCTGTGTGTTTGTGTGTGTGTGTGTGTGTGTGTGTGTGTGTGTGTGTGTGTGTGTGTGTGTGTGTGTGTGTGTGTGTGTTCAACCAAAAACCACATTCGGAGCTCAGTGCATTCACACCGACCTTGCCGGCGTAATGGTGGACGATGAAACCCTGGTTCCAGCTGTTGAAGTGTTCATGGGTATTAATCTGCACCCGCAGCTTCTGCAGCATGGTCTGGTCGGCGCCTTCGCCCACCGCATGCATGGTGGCACACACGTCGTCCAGGACGCACATGATGCCAGGAGGATTCTGGGAAAAAAACACAAAGGAAACGTTTAAATCACAACACGATCCGTCCCTCACGATGAAGTGACACGTGCATTTGGATTCATTTTGATCACGGCCTCAGGTTTCACTATAAACATCCGATTTGGGAAGTTCTCCTTTATATACTGAGGAAAAATGAAATAAGGCAAACCTTGATAATGTCCATATTGATCTATTGAAATTATGGAGGTGTCATAAATCAAGTTATTACTGATTTTATAGGCTCTGGGACTTTAAAAAAGATAACTACAGTGGTGATACAGAGAATGATTCACAGATTTAGATGTATTGTAGTTGGAAGCTTTTGTATTAAAAAAACAATATCAGCTAATTATCTATATTTATTTAGATTCATCTTGGCTATGAGGCCAGATTATGTCAGATTTTCAAAATAAATTTAAAAAAAATTGAACTTTATATTGAAAAATCTTTCCTACAAACTTTGAAGCATCAACAACAGACCTCTGTCAAACATTTTTCTCAGACTTTGCATCGTTTGTCTCTGTTACAGCTGATCAGTGTAACTGTGTGTGTGTGTGTGTGTGTGTGTGTGTGTGTGTGTGTGTGTGTGTGTGTGCACAGTCTCTGTGTCTCCAAGAACACACGTCTCTGTCTGTGGATTTACTAAAGTGGGTCTGGAGCACAGAGCTGAAGTGTCAGGCACTGACACAGATCCCACCCACCCCCTACCCCCCCACACACACACC
>JAFBJT010027565.1:260521-274249 GCA_016785325.1 Chascanopsetta lugubris | reverse complement strand
ACGACCCCCCCCCCCCCCCCCCCCCCCACACACACACACACCACAACCCCCCTCCCTCCTCCCTCCTCCTCTCAGATGGAGGCTTGTTTTAAAGCCCTTGCTGTGGATTTCATGGATTAGAGCTCTCAGTGGGGCGGATACATCAAATTAAGAGGCACGTCGGCACATTTGAGGATATTAAGCGTCGTGTTCTGGCTGCAGAGCTGGAGCAGACACTTGGCGGCAACTTGTCAAAGTTCATGACAGAAAAATACTCACTGGACTCTGCACTAACTGTGCAGGAGTAATGGCTGTGCATTCGAGTTAGTTCATGCTACTCTCATTCTGTTGTTCATTTACTTTGCTCTCGATGAGATCACAGACGATCTTGTTGTTGAAGTATTCGATGGCCGTCCACTTGATGCCCTCTTGCACGTATTCCTCCTGTAGGAACAATCCAGAGTCAAATCAAATGACAATAGGAAGATGCTGTCCATCAAAAATGAGAAAAAAGAGTATGTGTGAGTGTTAGCGTGTGTGTGTGTGTGTGTGTGTGTGTGTGTGGGGTTGGGTGGGGGGGGGGGGGTGGGGGGGGGGGGGGGCGGGCGGGGGGGGGGGGGGTTACCTGCTCTGCCTTTAGAGTCAGCTCGATGAAAATCTGCTGCAGCTTCTCGTTGACAAAGTTGATGCAGAACTGCTCGAATCCATTTTTCTATTGAAAAGACAAAGTTAATAAGCGGAGTGATATTCATCTTTCGCAGGATTTCCTCTGCGCTCAGCAGCATTGTTTGGAGCAGGAGCTGCTCTCAGACACACTGCCATTAAAGGAAAGGGCCACACTGTGTCATGGGCAACACATACAATGGGCTTTGGGCATTATAGCACAGCAGCCTGCGTCTTCCTGTGTGAGTAATCTATGGCTACCGAAACACAGCTGACCTTTTGTTTACACTGCACAAAGGGGGAAAGAAAGCCCTTCGTATAGAAAAGTGACTGAGCCGACGTCACTGTGCACATCCATAATCACGATGTTGAGATCTGGTGCTCCTTTCAAAACCAGAAAGAAGTGATGACACTTCCGTTTGCTTGGTCAGGCCCAGACTAAACAATCAGCTTAAGCCAACACGTTGATGTCTGCTGCCTCAATCAGGTGATGGGACGTAATCCACCTGTTTAATAAATTAGTTTTATCCTTGATATTTAATCTGTTTAAACGCTCTACCTTAATGCCTGTTAATCTCATTGATGTGGTGCGGCGGATAAATGTCCAGTCACCAGGTGTCAAGAGCAGAGAACAGACAAAAACACCTTACCTGGAAAATCTCAAATCCATAAATGTCCAGGACGCCAACATTTAGCTCCTGATGGTCCTTAACCATGGCTTTGTTGATGGACTGGAATTAAAAAGACAACAAGAAAGAATTGTCATTTGCTGAAAGGTTCACCGTCAAAGGAAACTCTGGACATCGCGGCGCTGCGACCGGACCTCCACCAGGTAGTCGAAGACGCGTGCATGCAGGGCTTTGGCGAGGGCGTCGCGGGTGTAACACGCCTGCTCCACGTTCAGCGTCACGTCTATGGACTCCAACGCGCTGCCCCACTTGCTGTCCATCTTCCTGCTCGTCAGCTTCTCCTTCAGACGGTTCTGGTCGATGCCGAGCAGGAACGCGGGAAAGGCCAGAACTGTTCGGAAGGAGGCAGAGGGAGAAGACGAGGGGAAATAAACAAAGGCAAGGTGACTTGGTAAATGTTTATTTTCCCAACTGAAATCTTTCAGCCATGTCTTTCCAGACTGTGGTGGAATCTGCACAGCCAACTGGAAAAAAAAAAAATCACAGAGCGGCAGGGTCACTATGATTCAGTTTATGTACTTTACAAAGCCATGAAATATTTGGTACAGCTATTACGCTTTTTTGCAATATCACAAAGTGAAAGATTTGGAGTTGTCATTCATGGGTGATGATGCTTTGATTTTTACAGGTCCCGCCCACTTGAGATCAAATTGGGGGCCCCTGAACTAAAATGAGTTTAACACCCCTGGTCTAAATGTATGATATTTATTATTTTAACACTCAGACAATACAGCAATGACTCTATGATTAGTTGATTATCACCAAAAGAAATACTCTCTAAATAGTACTTTGGCATTTAGTACAATCTTAAAGCCTTTTTATGAATAATTGGATTGTCACGATGAAACTTTTCAAATGTGCAGCTTTGTTGATGTTTTTTATTTTGTCAGGATATAGTTTGGATTCTAAATCTGAGCTGGACATAACAAGATTTTCAGTGACGCCAGCTTAAACCACAGAGTATTGCCTTTTGCTTTTCTGATGATCTTTTTGAAGGTAATAGTTTTCAAGTATGGATCCAATAACATTGGTTCAAAGTAAAACACTGACATTCAGCTTCTAACAACAAACACCACTGTTGCATGAGTCCATTGTCACCACCAATGAAACCGGTCGAATAACTTCCTATGTCCCGAACAGGCTGAATAGCTGCATCTTGCAACATCCGTTTAACATCATTAACTGATTTTGTTTTATATCGTATGACACAACGTCCATGTCTCGTGACCACGTGAAAAGCCATTCAAAAACTCTCGCACTTTAAAATGAGAGAACAGGAAGTGTTAGTATCCCAACGTTCTTTCACATCGAGGTTCAAATCCACTGTCACTCCGTGACATAGCTTCTGCGCTGTTACAATGAACTTGGTTTGTCATGGCTGCACCTTTGAAATGGTGACGGTATGCAAATCAGCATACACAGGAACAACAGCCCGGTGAGGCATTCGCAAACAGACTGCTCCAACATTCCTGTTGCTCCTCATTCACTCTCGCTAATCAGCCTCCCAGTCAAGTCGGAGAAAGTTCTCCTGACAATCACGATATGTGCAATTGAGGCTCAACCGCCGAAACGAAACTTCCTGCAGAGAAAATTCAACACAGATGAGCTCCGAATTACAGCCCGAGCCGAAGAATAGTGCTGGGCTAACCGTAGGAATAAAAAAAAATAAAAAAAGTGTTGAGCACACCACAGATCATTTGCCCCAACCTGGCGTTGATATTGTCCCCAGAGAGCTCCTCCCTGCCTTATTACAGTGACTCACTTCCCCTAGAAGGAAATAGCTCTCAGGCCTGCAGACTCACTGTGTCTGGGAATGTATCAGACCTCTGCAGTAGCTCCCCTTCTGGGACATTAGGGTGTGACTGACCATGCGCCTGCTTCAATCATAAGGAAAAGCCATTGCTGGTGTTCAGGGTTAGGCATGGATCACACACACTCCGGTCTATGGAGAAGGTGGCTGCTCCTGCGCCATGCGTTTCAGGTACAACACACTGGTTCTCCCGCGGGACATTTGCTAGTCAAAGCAGCAGAGACGGTCAACAGCAAAGAGGGAAGGATGTGACCTCACTCCTTCCAATAAGATGAGACACACTCACACACACACACACACACACACACACACACACACACACACACACACACACACACACACACACACACACACACACACACACACACACACACATACATACGTGATAGGTTGAAATACTACAGTGACCTTTATCTTTGTTTGGGGAAATGAATTTAGATTAGAGAGACATATGCACTGGTCCCTGAAACTCTGTGTATTGCACAGCACCGCCCCAGGTATTTAAGTACAAGGCCTGATTGTTGGCCTTTCTTAATTCTTCCATGGATCTATTATTAGAACTGGATACAGTGCAGCGGGCGGGGCCTGTTGTTTTCTCTGAAAGCCGATAATTGGCACATGAAACGCCTTTCTGCATTTCAACTTCTGAGTGACACAGGACACAGTTCAGGAGCATCAGAATCCTTATCTATAC
This sequence comes from Chascanopsetta lugubris, assembly GCA_016785325.1. Lineage (NCBI taxonomy): Eukaryota > Metazoa > Chordata > Actinopteri > Pleuronectiformes > Bothidae > Chascanopsetta > Chascanopsetta lugubris. The sequence goes on along the minus strand of JAFBJT010027565.1, from coordinate 270,414 downwards.
CTGCGACTCTGATGCCCGTTTACATTCATTTTAAGACCGACAAAAATACTTTTTTTTTTACCAGGAAATGATTTGAATGAGTGATATTTAATTAATAGTAGTTTGTCTGGCAACGCGGACCAGTGATAGTTATGCGACACACAAACCATAAACATAACCGTCTAAAGAGGTGGCAAATGATTCTTGATTTATCAGCGAAATCATGTCCAAATGGTTTGATGATGATCATGTGAGTGTGGCTGCTGTGGTAACATGAAGGTCATTGGTAAGAGTGTGCAGCTCAAACACACAGGAAATGGGACTGGGGGGAACAGGAAGAGCATAAGAGAACAGACTGGGGCATTGTGCACTGGCATCTGCATCATACAGAAGAAGTGGTGAGGAGAGAAGGAGAGAAAAATGAAATGAGAGAGAAGAAAGGAAGAGGGGGGGGGGGGTTACAGGGTATTTTTCAGAGTCATTTTGGTCCCTGATGAAATGTGTCCAGACCTTCAGGAATAGTATTCTATGGTAAGTTTGTATGCTTTTGGATTATCAACACGATAAGTGAAGGGGGTAAGAGAGACAGGGGCAGCTCAGGGCACCAGAGAGAGAGAGAAGAGACTTTAAGAAAGAGACATATTCAAGATGGAAGACGAATCCCAACCCCACAGCCTGAACATCTCAAATATTGTGTGTCGAGACACTGCAGATGGGAACTCTGACCCAACACTACTACAGTCCAGACTGCAATATATCAGCTCTACTATCTATATCAGCAAATATTATTATTTTAGGTAAAAGGAAATTCATGGTCCCCAAACAATGAATCATCCTGACCTCTGTAATAACTTCCTGTAGAGCAACTATCAGGGCACAATTCTAGAAATAGCTAGGCAACAAGCTATTAGAGGGGTTGACGTCCACGGTCACAAGAGGGTGAGTTGAGATGATTATTTTTCTCTGGAACTACAATTAAGTCAGAGTTCAAGTTTTTCCTCTAATTTCTTTCATAATGACCCAAAGAGTCTGTTTGTGATTAGGGGCAATTAGCAACTGTTGGAAATGTAAGCATTTAGCATTCTAGCAGGCCCATGTTTAGCCTGATTAGCATGCTAACATTGGAATTATTTACTTTATACCCCACCATTAGCATGACAGCAACCTTTTAGTAAGTTTGACAGAGCCTAACTAGACTTTAACATTGGTCAAATAAACTTGTTTTCATTGATAATATTGTTTAGAACACTAACGTTAGCTTGTTGGTTTTACAGTAACTTGGTCGTCATATTTACTTCTATCCTTTCTTTTTTTTGGGCTGAATTAATTTCAGTTCAAGCTAAAATCTACAAATAAACTAAATTATTGTGAGTTTGCCATGTCGCTTCTTTGGTTTGAACCACATTAAGGGGAGAGTTCTTTTGAAGGGTCTATAACATAATGAGGCATAGCACGTACAATATTCAAAGTGGCATATAGTACACGTATTAAAGGGCTGCCTGGCAGCATGGAAAACTGCTTGTTCTTAATATAGCACACAATTAGCATGTAATTAACTTTCATAGTTGTCTTAGAAGACCACAGCATTTTTCCACTCCCTATTCTCAATGATACAAAGTGGATACAACACAGTGGTGACACAGAGTCTATTTCCAAATAGGCAGCGTGATGAGTTGCCGCGCACTGTGTTATACTCAGACTACGCATGAATAAAACCTTAAAGCGCAAAACAACTCTGCTGTACAACAATAACCCACTTACACTCTTCACTCTCCACAGCAGCGTAGTTGCCCGATTCCCTGAAGCTGATGTTTCCCAGGTGCAGGACTCCGGCTACGATCTGCAGCACCATGGAACGATCCTCCGCTGAGATGCCAATCACATCCATGGCGTGCTGAGGACAAGGAAGAACAACAATCAGGGCCGCGGTCGCGGCGTATATATACGCAACCCCCGCTGCACCGAGCTGGTGCGCTCCGGTTACTTCTCTTGTGGTTCGACCGGTCAACAAAAACAGGAGACTGGTTGGAAAAGAAAACAAACCACTGTCTCCTGGAAGTCGCTCTTGTCGTTGATGTCGTCCACTTTGTAGGAACCAGACTGATTGAGGTAAGTGTAGTAATCCAGGCTTGTGATTCCCAGGCTGTTCTTCTGCTCTCCACTGGCTCCCTCTATCAACTGTGCGGCAGAAATCAATGCTCAGTGTCGACTTTTACAACATCGCTACCTCCGGGAGCCGAAGCATCCTCAGATCCACTCACACAGAGACCCCTCACCAACCAAACAGGACCACTCTCACTCTTCAGCTTGAAAAAAATCACCTGATAGAATATATGGAAACTCCTCTCCCCGGGATTCCTCATGACAACACGTGATTTCTCCAGCAGGAAGTTGGAGATCTTCCCTCCGTCTGGTTCGCCACCAGAGCTGAACTGGATCTCAAAGTATTTCCCCTGGAGGATGAAAGCATGTTTTTTTTTTTCTTAGTATCGGCGCGGGGTCTGTAAAAACGTTTAAAACCAAAGCTGTGGGAGACAAAACACCTGGTCCTTCTGGATGGTGTGAGTGTGTGTACTATATAGAAAAAGTAACATCCTGCTTTTTGGATCGCATTCTCCTCCAGACTGGCCTGTGGTGCACATCTGAAGACAATTCTTTCCCAGGGAGGATTTCTTAAAAGCAGCGATCTCAAAATCTTTCCCCTCAAACCTTGAACTCCACTTACCCCCAAACAACCCCAGCTGCTGAGACAATACTACATTGTGCGCAAACATGAACAGCGAAGCATCAAAACTCTGCAGAAAAGGTTCCGAGGGGATATGTTTTCCTTCCAATGTGCCTTCGCCTTAATTTGAGGTCCCTGCCCACCGACTTCCTTAATAAGCACAGGGGGATGAGCCTCAGTGGCAAGCGTGTATGTGTCTTTCTGTGCACGACGTTCTCACAGCACAGCCCTGGTTAACCAGGACACACACGATGTTTTGCCGCCTCCTCCGGCGAAACAGCAGTCGGGGAGAAAAATCTGTCACCGTAACTCCTTGTTTTCCAACTTGGACGGGGAGACGCTCACCGCAGAGAGTCGACTCCTGCAGTTATTCTAGGGCGAACGGGAACAACTGCGTTTACTCATCGCAGGATTTACATCCAGCGCGTCTGTGGGCGATTCCATTTTTTCAACTCAGCGTCATTTTCACTTACGCTGCAAACCAGATTTGGCACAAACACACAAAAGCGAGGCGCTGGGAAAAAAAGGGGAAGGGGGGGGGGGGCGGAAGGGGAGGGGGGGTAGGGGTGGAGGGGTCCTCGGAAGGACGCGTGTTCTTTGGGTTTGGTTAACATGAGCCAGTTATTTATTGAGCCGCAATGTCAGACGGGGGGGGGGGAGATTCACGGGAGAGGAATATAAACACAATCCTTACAAATCTGCTGGAGTTGTTGTTCCTCACGGTCTTGGCGTTGCCAAAGGCCTCGAGCAGCGGGTTGGACTGCAGGATGATGTCTTTGACGTGCTGCGGGGAGACACAGACTGTCAGCGACGTCACAGTGGATGTGTGCAGCAGGTACAGACACCACACACTTCACACCCTCACCAACAAGCCTGTTGCTGCCTGGAACTTTCCACTCGATTGTGAGCATGTGGGTGCGCGTGAACACACACACACACACACACACACACACAAACACACATGTAGAGACAGACACAACGTCTGGAGGACATTAAGTTTCCTGAGAGTCATCAGCGTGTCAGAAACACATGAGTTTTAAATCGGTGCTGCAGACACAGCTACTCCCACTTCCATTTCTGAACACAGAAGTTGAGCGCGCATTGTTTCTTCACGCTCAACTTAGTCTGGAACTGTCCTTTTGCGCTAATGAGAGATATCGCGCTTCCAATCCAATGACCACATTTTCTTTGTTGCCGCTGGATGAAAACAAATTACCGGCTGAAATTCATAAGATGATTTGAAGGCAGAGCGTGTAGGGTCTAGTGACATCTAGTGGTGAAGTTGTGTGTTGCAGCTGAACACATCAGCCTCATCCTTCCCTTCCAAGGATGTTGGGGAACATTTGGCAGCGATCAGTTATTATTATTAATGATTAAAATATTTTTACTTTATCCAGCATCGGAAATCATATATTATAAGAGCAGATACTAAATACTTTGGTTTGACCAGTCACACTACTGATGAGTCCTAAGTGGAGCAAATAGAAAAACCCTGCACTGCCATGAGGGTGCAGGCTTTTTCATCATCAAACTTTAGATCTTTAGTGAGCTTAGGAAACTGGACATCTGCTGGTTTGGGGGCTGCCAGATGGCTGGGGGGGGTGGTGGTGGTGGTGGGGGGGGGGGGGGGGGGGGGGGGGGGGGGGGGGGGGGGGGGGGGGGGGGGGGGGGGGGGGGGGGGGTGTCTGGGCGAGGAAGAGGCCCCCGATGGCCTGATAGTGGGGGAATAAGGATGAGGACAATGAGATGAGGATCAGAGCCGAGTGCAGAGGTGAAGTATAGTATCAGGCTATTATCATGAGCTAATGCTAGTGCTACCAATCAATTCTACACCAATGGCTGTTCATTAGAAACAAGTTTATCGCTATCATTTGAAAGGGAATTGCATTCAACGTTGAAATATTGTCGATAAATCTACTTTTCAATGACTAAACCATCCGCACGTTTCAAGCATGGCTACTTAAAGGTACAGTGAGTAGGTTTCATCAAATGGTTCAGTCATTATCAAATATGTTTTTCTGTAAAAACACGGTGGTGCAACATGGCTGCCTCGGTGGAGAGGCTTTGCTTTACTTCAAAGAAAGTCTCTGACCAGGCTTTTGTTTTGCGACATACTCCCTTTGTGTCCTCCTGTACTTTGTTGTCGAGTTGTTGCCCAACATCTCTCACATGTTTCCCACATCTTTGACATTCTGTCCTGAAAGCGGAGAGACAGAAGCAGCCCGTCTCACCTGTACTCTGGCTCCTCCCCCTGACACTCTGGAGATGTAGCTCATGATGTATTTGGCCGCCACCGTCTTCCCCGCGCCGCTCTCGCCACTGAAAGACATCAAATCAAAGCGTGTTTCCTCACACCTGTAATCTGATCATCTGAGTGAGATGCAAACCCCCCCGCCCCAGGTGCATCATCATCATCATCATCATCATAGCATAAAACACGTGAGTGTAATGGGATCCATGTGCACCTGAGTGATTGTTTTGTATGATCGCCTTTGGCTGTGGAGGATGACAGAGTTGTTTGCAGGGAGTTACTTCAGAAGTTTACATCCATTTCTCTCTAGGACTCACAATTGTTCTGACAACTGCGTTTCTACATGGAAACACAACTTGGTGACATTTCTTGTAAGTGTTCACGTGAGCAGTCCAACCAGACAAAGAGGCGTTTTATTTAACACAGTTTACAACACTTTGAGACAAAGAAGTTTCAAGTGTTGAGGAATTACGCTAATGAGCTAATTCAGACTAACACACAAGCTGCCTCAGCACACGCAAGTGCAGTCATTTGTTTGGGGGGTCATTTTGATTGGCTTGCAGCCGAGCCACTTTGTTTGGATACTGTACAGTTTGACTGACTGGCGTCTCCCCCCCGTCGCCGGAAAGGTTCAAAGTTCAACTTCTGCCAAAGACAGCAAGAGCAACTGAATGGGAGCCCAGTGGAGCTCGATAACGGGAAAATATTAGCGTTGCCCATTCATCAGGATCTCACGAGAGTCAAATCCTAAACTCAATCCAGGGAATTTGCTGTTGCAGGTTTTTGTGCTTGTATACGAGTCTGTGTTTCTGTTCACGTCTCCAACTGAGCGAAGAAAACCACAGGGAAAGGTGATGAGGTCCCTCCAGGTTTAAAGTGTACGCACTCCATTCACGGCACGAACCAAACAAGTTTTGTACCAGGCATTAAAGGTGCAGTGTGTAAGGTTTGGTGACATCTAGAGGTGAAGTTGCATGTTGTGTCCATCACCCTCACCACTCTGAGCATGCAGGAGAACCTATGGTACCTCATGTAAACATGCACTGACGGGCTCATCTAAGGGGAACGGGAACAAAAATACTTTTTTCGACGACTATGAAAATGTCCGAGTGTCGTTGTTTTGTCATATTTGGCCCCGACAATTAATTGATTGCCCTCCTCATATCGCTCCCTCCACACCGCCACACTTGTCTGCTTTCCTCCCTGACTTTTCACTCTGCCAGGCTCATACTTATTTTGACATATGTGGCTTGGCAGTAGATGACGTGGAGTCTGTTTTTCCTTCTGAGCCTGAGAGCAGGGTCAGGTTGGTGATGCCTGTGTGAGAAACACAGCTGCAGGCCGCTCCAGGCTGTCAGAGGAAATCATGGGAGCTGCTCCCGCACACGGCACCGACTCTGTCTATACGATTCTTTTAACCTTCCCCCCTCCTTATATATCCTCAGCATTGTCCTGAGCTCCAAGGCAACAAGCCGGGGCAAACAAATGTCAAGTTTTAACAAGAGATGCTGCATCTGAGAGTGTTGTTTCTCCTCCTCACAGCTTTTTATGAAGAGTTATTTTGAGAGCGGAGCTGCTCAGAGTCTGGAGTCACATGTGAGTCGCCTACAGGAAAAATCCCATTGTGCGTCGAGTCTGAAAGCTTTGTGAACGTCGGCAGTGATGTGTCAACCAAACAAGGACATGAGCTGAGAAATGAACTCGGGGGGAGGGAGGTTTAAATATCAACTTTCAGAATGAAGAATGTGCTATTTTGGATGGATTTGTGTGATCGTTTACAGCAGGGTCCAATCCAATCCAATTCAACTTTATTTAGAAAGTACTTTGACGCAACCATGTCGTATACATAAGTGCAGAAAATCAACAAATAGATAAAAACCATACGGTAAAACAGTAAAAGCAGTTAAAGTGTCAAACATAAGGCCCAGGGGCCAAAACCAGTCCGCCAGGGGGTCCAGTCCGGCCCACAAGATGTCTTTGCAAAGTGTAGTTGGTGACACTACTACTATATAATACTCGATTTAGTATTTAAAGGTTCTATATGTACATTTTAAACCATATTGTTTTTCACTGTAAACACACGAGGGGATTACGTGTTCATCTAAAAAAACAAAAAACAAACAGACGGTGCTCAGCTATTTCAGTCACAAGGCATTTGCTCACATTCTTAAATTATCATCCACATACCATCTGAGTATTCACGCACACTAATCTACTGTCGGTGCACTGAAAAGTATGGAATGTGACATAAGAAATGATTTAAGAGGCACGATCACGGGCTCTGTGCCGTTAGTGTTCATCCATGTGTTTCCCACACCTTCGCTTCGTCCTTGTTTCTATGACATGAGCTTCAAGTGTACGATGACTCAAACATCTCGGTGCTAAAACTGGGTCTGATCAAGCCTTCGCACAGCCAACACATTCAACCATCGACTCAGACTACGTTCGTCTTTCCTCGGAGGGAAAGGACAAAAAGTCTCGAGCGAGGAAAGCTTTCACACGCTGCAGCTGTGCAGGACAGCGCATCTGTGAGATGAGATGGATTCATTTCCAATGGGACCAGATCAAAGTCACTGACGGACAGAGGGGTTGGACGGGGATAAAAGCTCATCCACATCAGACAAAGGAAGAGATGACAGCCAGCCCCCCCCCCACCCCACCGCGCCCCTCTACCTATGACAACCTGTTGTTGTATATTGGTCACATGATACGATATTATGAAGTATGACTCTGACAGAAGGTTGTGAGTTGAAAGCTGGAAAAACGTATAGAGGGAGATCACACTAAAAGACACACGCACGCGCACGCACTTACACTGCAGTCCTTTGAATATGCCTGACTATTGTGGTTTAGGAAGGAGAGTGCCGGCGTATTTCAATTGACAGAGGTAAAAAAATAATAATAATAACTGCAACATTTTCTTACAAGAAAACCTGATGTAAACCTCTGAGACTAAACATTATGTTAAAAAGGATCCTGTCAATACACTGTGCTTATAAACGCAGGTCTGAGTGGAACAGCTGGCTCTGGGAATAAGCTCGTAGGTGATCGTAAAAAAAAAAAAAGGACACAAATCAAAAGGAACCCTAATAAACCAGCTGACACTAAATAAACGAAGGACGAAGGAGTTTTCCTTTGGCAGGGAACACCAATAAAATGATTTTCGGACAGGACAGATGTGCAGCAGCTGCTTCTCAGACAACAGATGAAAGATGATTTAATTTACTCATCAAGTGCCAAAGTGGTTACACCAACAGTGCCGGCCTCCATTCTTCCTTTGAACGGCTGATAAGGGTTTTCTGAGAACAGTCGCACGCTGCGGTCAGCGGCCGTCAAATGGCTAAAACGGCTGAAGGCATATAACTTTTTTTTTTATTGGGGGGGGGGCTTTGGGGGGGGGGGGGGGTGGCATTTTCCCTGCAAGCGTCATCGAAACTGCTCGACCAATTTGTCCCGAGTTCCCCTCGTGTGGACTTCGCCCGTTTTCTTAGTAAATATGTAAAATTGCCTGCGCAGGCCGACGGCGGCGGCTGCGGCTGCGTGGCCAGCAGTCCACAGCGAGGCCTTTGTTTGCCGAGACCTGGTTCGTCATGAAAAAACCACTTCCACGCTTTTGTTTGCTGATGTAGCCGCGCGCAGAATCCACCTCAGTGCCTTTATGTGGGAAAGCGAATGAGCAACTAACTGCTGGCTGTTCAAACAACGGCGGAAAGTGCTGAAGCAGGGGTCATTCGTCATGAGGTAAGCACTATAGAGTAACCCTGGCGCTCAGGTGATGGGATGTAGGGATAAAGCCCCGATCATGACACCGCGCTTTTGTCTCCCACGGGCTCCGTGATACAATAATAATAATAACAATACAAAGCCACCGATAAATTCAAACAGGCTGTGAAAGAATGGGGGAAACCCGTCCCCCCCGTCCCCCTTCCCAAATGCATAGAGAGGGAGGGGAAGACTCTCTCATGCCAGGATCACGCAGGTGTTCTTCCTGTGTTATTTCTAAAACAGGAAGTTCTTCAGAAATAGTCTATAACAGCTACTTTGTTCTCTTCCCACAAGTGCCAGAACAGAAGCCCGAGGCAGCAGTGGACCATACACTATGTTCATGTATAAGCATTTTGTTTTGTTATTTCATCTTTTTATTTTTTTATTTTTTTATTTTTTATTTTTTTAAAGGAAATTGAATTTCATGTCATTTAATCCCGAATTGAGTCAAGAGAATCAGGGGGTAATGCGTATATCAGATGAAAATGTTTCAAATACAAAAACAGCAGGGTCTCTCTCTCTGTCTCTCTCTATCTCTCTCTCTCTCTCTCTCACACACACACACACACACTACATTTCTTGTAAAAAAACAAAACAAAAACACGGCACACGGGGGAAGCTTATTGCAGCTCGGTCAACATGTGGTGCATGAACGTGAATAATTAACATGAACACATGAACACATTCTTGTCCCGCGTCAAAGCCGGAAAAACAATCCGATGGAAAAACACCAAACACTCTCGGTCAGTCAGCTGTACCAAATGATGCGGTGGAACCTGTTGGGTCTGTTCTCCCGCCCGTTCCCCTCCCAAGCATGTTCATGACCTGCGCGGCGCCGCTCGGCTTCATTATATCACCCCGCAGATCACATCGCACACAGATCACTATCTCCGCACTCTTTGTCTCACTCCCCCCTCCGCCGGCCCGCTGACTGCACACTGACGCGACGGGTTGACGTCCCACCGGGAGAGAATAGAGATAAATAAAATACTTTCTCCTTTGTGTGCTTGTGCTGCTGCTGCTGCCGCCGCTGCTGCATATTTTGGCGTGTCCACATGTCAGGTGTTCACGAGTCAGGTGTGAGAGAGAGAGAGAGAGAGAGAGAGAGAGAGAGAGAGAGAGAGAGAGAGAGAGAGAGAGAGAGAGAGAGAGAGAGAGAGAGAGAGAGAGAGA
>JAFBJT010027565.1:244061-260502 GCA_016785325.1 Chascanopsetta lugubris | reverse complement strand
GAAAGAGAGGGGGGGCGGGGGGGAGAGAGAGAGAGAGAGAGAGAGAGAGAGAGAGAGAGAGAGAGAGAGAGACAGAGAGAGAGAGAGAGAGAGAGTGAAGGTGGGGAATGTGAGAGTGGTACCTGATGATGACACACTGGTTCTCACGGTCGATCATCATGTTCCTGTACATGTTGTCTGCCAGGGCGTAGATGTGAGGAGGGTTCTCGTACTGAGCCTGAGAGCAGATGAGAGAGGCTTCTGTTAAAGCTGTTCTTTCGTCACAGTGTGGTGCCTGTTATCAACGGGTTCGACGGATAAGGACACACGATATTGTGTATTTCATCATTCCTGGATCACACAAAAAAAAATATTCAGTGGACAGAATTTGGGGGTATTATGCAGTATGGGTCAGAGAGGAGGCATGTGGATTTCTGGTGATATGTCAGAGCTTCAATAGAGATTCAATGAATTGATCTGTTGGTGTGTTGGTGTGTGCAATTTGGGAACCGTCCAAATGAAAAAATCTCCTTTCTGCAGTAAATAACTCAGATGTGCTTTGATGAGAGGACATTTGGGGTCTTGGTGGTCCTCATTCTTATGGCCACTAGTGGTTGCTTTCGACAGCTCAGCCGTGGCTGCTTCCTTGTGTCTATTGTCTGTAAACTGGGTGAAGATAATCATCTCCTCGCCGTGGCTTCACATTTCAACACAGAGAGGCAGGAGTAGGTTCTTCCTTTACGCTGAATTAGTCCTTTGAGAGCAGCCAGGTTATACTGACTGTTTTCGTTCTTTAAGGGGCAGTGGGGGAGATTTCAAAAGACGGTTGTTTCTAGCGACACCTGTGGCAGCGAGGTGAAGTGCCGCCGGGATCATTTCGCTTGGCTCACGCTGGGACGGTGTGAGCGAGGATCCACAAGGTGAAAATAATAACAAGGATATTACAAATGTGTCATCCGAGTCTGACCTGCGTCACAGAACAGCCGATACTCGGACTCATTCGAATGCTGCTTACTCAGTGGCATCGAAAAGTGACTTTAAACAAGAAGAAAAGTGTCCTTACTGTCGACAATTCTCATGTTATGACTCACTAATGCGCCACATGTGTATGAATCCAGCGCTGCGCAGAGGACGGTCCCTGAGTGAGGAACACAAGTGAAAAAAAACTGCAGGGATTCTAGGAAAAGTCCTGAGCCCCAGGATGTTACGTCTGCTCTGCTCCACCAGGACAAATCTGCTGCCCTTTAACTAAGAGTCGGAACCTTCGTGAATGTTTCATGATGGTTCCGACCGAATGCAAACTTCACCCTGTAATCTGAGCCGGGACGCTGGCGCACGTCCGACTCTACTGCAGCAGAAAGGCTAATCCGCCAATCTGTGAAATCTGGCACGTGTCGCGATGGAGTGTTTTCACATTTAGAGAGGACGAATTTTTTTTTTGTTTTTTTGTTTTTTTTGTTGTCAAGTCTTCCATTGTGCTCCTGCCTGAGAGCAGAGGAGCCCGCTCTCAGCAGACGCGGCCCGAGGAGACAGACTCGAACAAGCTGTTCTGTGAAGGTGCTGCCAAACCTCCTCCATGGCTGAGTCAGGTCCTGACAGCGACGTCTGCGCCAGCAGGCTGGAAAGTTTGCTCCACATCGAGACCCGGATCGTTTCGCAGCCGTTGGGCTTCAACACTGATCCCATCGTGAACCGCTCAGCAACACTCCAACGTTGGATTCCGATAAGGCATCAATAACTCCACGGTGCGCCGTGTAAATCACGCATTATCGAGTGTGGGTTCAAAAGGCGGAGATGTACTTACAGCTCCCTGATACATCTCAATCTCCTTCTCTCCAAAGTACGGCATCTGCTTGAAGGGGTTGATGGAGATGAGCACCGGGCCGATGTACGTCTGGCGGCGGGATGTTCAGGAACGTACGATCAGGACAAAGGGAACACTCATGAAAGACTTCCTAGAAGGTTTGCGAGCCTCCCAACGTTTCATAAAGCGGTTACAAAACCGTGCAGGAAAGCAATGACTTCATCTGAGGCCGAGACGTCAGCGGTGCGGCAGTGGCGTAAATATCTGGTGATGAGGCCTGAGCCGAAATAACTATGGAGTGCTGCCAAATGACAGAGAATAGACTGACCGTGTAACACTGTGAAGGGAATTTTTTTGTGTTTTTTTTTTTTCAAGCCCCGAAGCAAAAATATGCCACTCGGGGCAAATAAAGCCGCTATTGTGGGTGGCCTTCATGCGGCCGGCGGCGGCCCGGCAGCCTTGGCGGGGCCGAGCTCACAGTTCCAGCTATTGATTGACTACAATCAAAGAGCCGACTCAGAGCTGTCAAACCCTCAGAACTGCCAGCGTTTACTCCACGTCATGATCCCGAGCTCTGCCAGAGAGCGGACGTTGTTTATGTAATGTGCTACTCTGAGAACGCTGCTTTTCAAAGGGTTTCTTTCATTCACTCATCAACTCGGTGCACGTCATGAACAGCTTGTGTGTGTGTGTGTGTGTGTGAGAGTGTGTGTGTGTATTTAGCCACAGCTGTACTTTTAAAAGGCTATGTAAACCTGGCATTTGTGTGGCCGGCACAGTGCTCAATTTGAACACGCCTGTTGGTAACGTTCTCTTCCCGTGTGGCGTGTTGATGGAACGACCTGACTCCATGTGATTAGCGTGTCCTCTGAAAACAGTTCTATCGTAACATGTACCTTTTTTATTGTTTGTTAACCAAACTTTGCGTTCAACCTACCTGGTTTATCTGCAACGAGGATTTTATGATCGACGTTTTCATGGGGCTGACCGATTATTTGTGCCAATATTCAGAATTTTGCATTCACTGATTATTTGTATCTATTATTTGGTGTCTTAGTCGAACTTATTGTATGTGGTAGAAATGCGCAGTGTGTGTGTGTTTTTTTAATGGATTAGCCATGCTAGTAAAAGGCTTTTTTTTTTTTTTACTTTTCACCCCTAAGGTGCATCGGTTATGTGGTCTTTTGCTCTATTTCTTATCAATATCATGAAATGTAGCTTGTGTCAGCACAACACTTTCTCAGACACTGTGTGATACAATTGGCAAGTGTGATGAGATGATCAGTTGTTTTGTTTTTTAATAATCAAACAGATGTTTTTAATCTTGCAATAGCTCTCAGTATATGAGACTAACTTTTAAAAAGAAGAAAGAGAAAAAAAAAAAAGAAAAATCTCGGTTATGCGCCTCACACCGTTTTGTTCACATTTTGCACCTCGGTGAGACAAAGCTAGAGTAAATTTGACACCAGTGGAGTAACAGGAGTCGGAGGTCTGGGTGGACGTTGGAACAGTGGGGCCCTTTGGCCTGCGGCTCTGGGGAGAGTCTCGAGGGGGGGCGGGCGGGTGGGGGTGGAGGCGCCACCTTCCAACACTGACCTATTACTCACTGCCGCACTGTGATGGCCATTCAGCTATTCTGGTAACGGCAGCGGTGAGACGGGACGCAGCTATTCGTCAGTGGGGTGCGAGCTGCCACTGCGAGCAAAGGATACAAAGATGTAGTCATCCATGTATCGCTTCTTGAGGTTGTCCACGATGGCGTCCTCGTTGATCTTGGTGAGCAGCACCATGTCGTCCACGCCGCTGAGTTTGACATTGTGGCTCTGCCAGTGGTACCGGTGGTGGCCCCGGCTCCCCTGCACACACACACACACACACACACACACAAAACAAACAATGCACGATTGTTAGGACACAATGGGACGGCGTGGAAGGATCGAGAGTGTGACGTGGAGGCGGCGGAGATGAAACGCCGCTGCATGAATGAAGTGCGGCTCAGGGGCTGAGGTGGAGCGGTTTTGATCGAACTGCTGAGATAATCAGAGTAAAGCGAAGCCAAAAGGGAAAATGCTTATTATCAGCCCGGAGCAAACCTCAACACGTGGACGTTTTCTGAGGTCAGCAGTGTGATGAGCCATGTTTACTTTGAAATAGTGCAAGGTCAGATTCCCAGAAGTGCCTCGTGTTGTTTGTCTAAGCGTTGGAAGATGCCCTGACCCAGCTTCTTTTCTTTTTTTTTTCTCTCTTGTATTCATCTTTTGACATTCACACCCTGGTTTCTCCCTCTGCCCTGTTTTTCGTTTGAGCTAAATGAGAATCTGGAGAACTGAGGTCATTCATCATGTGCTATGAGTCACTGTTGTCTGGCTACTGTGGAGCGGAGTCACAACGCGCCCGGAGGAGCGAGTCTCTCTCTCTCCTGGACGGAGACGCACTCGCCGCCACGGAGAGCGTCCAGAACATTAAGTCAACACACCAGTTAACTCTTGACTTCCTCCGTCTCCAGTGAGGAAGTGAGGGAAGAGGAAGGAGCGGAGAGGCACTAAACAATACTCTCATAGGAAAACTCAATCAACAGTTTTCCTCTGGTGATACTTTTATGGAAAGTGTGTGGGGAGTCGTGCGTTGGAGTATCTACTATCGCGAGGTCACCCCGGTTTTTGATATCTGTTTGATATTGAAATGGAAATGTTCCTGTTCCTCTGCCAAGAACCACAGATTATCACAAAACCTATCAAACGTTGTTAACGCTGATCTTTTTTTCTTTTTTCTGTGCGTGAACTTTTTCTCAGCAGAGTAACTCATGTTTCTTGATTGAAATTGTAACGGTATTGTATACTGTCTTAATGACCCCTCAAAGTGCTTTACATTCACCCAGTCACTCACAAATTCATGCCGTGCATCTATTTGCAGCACTTTGTTTCTATGGGACAATGTGGGGTTCAGTGTCTTGCCCAAGGACACCACAGCAAACAGAATGGGGGGGGGGGGGGGGGGGGGGGGGGGGGGGGGGGATCGAACCCCCGACCCTCTGGTCAGAGGACAGATCGCAAAAATAGTCAGGCATATTAAAGGTACAGTGAATAGGATTGAGTGCACTCTGCATCTGAATACTACACACGCCTTTCACTTCCCTTCAGAGTGCACAAAACAATCAGTCTTCATTTGTCAATACAACTCAATGTTATATATTAAGTTTGTCTTCTCTCTTCTTTTTTTTTTTTAAACACAATGAGTTCATGTTTGATGTGAGTAACAAATAAACACAGTCAAGCTTCAATTTGAAAAAAACAGGCTGGTAAAACAGCACAAACAGCCACTAAGGAACCATTGGAAAGTTATTTCACCTTCAGTAATTAACTGTAATTTACTAAATAACTGCGGAGAGAGAGAAAACTTTCCCGACTGATTTTATTCTTCACATCAGCAAAAGTAAAACCACTTTTACAGACTCGGCCGTCGCCGGAGAGATGGTGCTGTGGTGAGGAATGTTTATAACAGCCTTTTTGGACCAATTCAGCGAGGGTTCGTCTCTCCTCCGCTTAGGAGGGAAGCAGCCAATTAGAGCTGGATTAATTCTCCAGATCAAACCCGTTAACAAGTTTTACAGCCTTCCAGGTGCGGCAGAGGCAGATGCTGACTTCTTTGTTTTCCTAGCAACGATGACGAGGTGATGTCGTAGGGAGGCTGAGAGGCCTGACAGGGAAACGTAGAGGAGAACTGAACGGGTAATTGCTCAAACTGTTTGTGCAGCTTGAATGGAGCTAGAGAGGAGAGCAGGGAAACTGGAATATAAGGAATCACAATATCATGGAAATCATTTCCTGTATTGGTGATAGTGGGCAACAAAGTCAACAAATCAATGAGTTTTAAGCAGGTTTCCAGCAGAACCTTTCAGATGATTGGTGTGAGAGATTGGACCTGTAGTATTATGGCACACCAGTGCAAGGAAGCCTCTGTATACAGTGCGAGTATCAACAATATTTGTGTTGATCCATTGAATGATCCATCCTCTTAAGCGTCCGACAGGCTCTCAGTTATGTCAAGAACCAACACAAACCTGTATTTACAGTTGTTTTCATCCTAAAATAGTATTTTCTTTTTTTTTTTTTTTTTTTTAATCGGGCAATAACTGGGCATCCCTCCGCTGCCACACCCCCTTGGTGCTCATGAGATTGAACAACCCTCTTTCCCTGGCCGACATAAAGGGAGCGCCGGCCCAAACACAAAGTGAAAACAATTGAACACGCTATATTTAACCTCTCTCCGCTATGTCTGGAATGACCGAGCGCAGACTCGAGGAGGGAGAGGTGATGCGCGGGAGACGGAGGAGGGGGAATGCGAAATATTCCGAGGGCTGTTTCTTCTGTTTTGACTCGGGGCCCTGTGTAATGAGGTGAGGGGAGTGAGACAACAGTGAGAGGAGTGCGCTGCGAGCGAGAAGCCGCACAGGGGAAGTAGGGCCACGCACTGACACACAAAGACCTTCAGGGGGATGCCTGAAAACAACCCCGCTGAGAGTGGAGTGTAGGGTGATGCTGCACGGGGTGAAGGAGACGCCGACACTTTCACTGGGTACGATGAACAAACCACTGATTTCCCCCTTTCTTTCACACTTAGGTTACACGGGAGAGAATCGACCTCTAGGGGGCGCTCCACCAAAACAATAACACAAGAGCCGATTCGATGACGTGAAGCGTCATGGGATCGTGAGAGTCGCTGTCGTCACAGTGACTGATGATGAATATCTACAGAGAGGAAGATGCGAATCGCACTCATAGATTAAATATTTCATCTGAAGCGCTTCGGTGGTGTATTTATCAGATTGAACAGCCAATTACAGAACACCAACAAAAACACCGAGCGATGAATCCTGCGTACTGTGCCTTTTAAGTTTCCCTTGAAAATCACACGCACAAAGACAGAGACACACACTAATTGAAATGTATGTGTAATCAGGACAAATGATATTATGGGATATATCTCCAGTATACCCGTTTATTTGTCCATCAACTTGGTTCATGACAATAAATATCTGGGAGTTGCTGAGATACTGTGGGTCTGTTGGTGGCAGAGCATGTGCACGTACACACACTTACACACACACACACACACACACACACACACACACACAGGGGAATTAATGGTGAGTATGGTGGCCATAACGACATCACCATGGAACCACAGACTTCCCTCTGAGCTGAACAACACACAGACTCAGTGAGGAAATGACATCACCACAACACCGTAACATAAAGATGTAAATATCTGACATCCCCAACAAAACATCACTGGAAATAAGCAGGAAAAAAAAAAAAAGACTTCCCATCAGGCAAGATAATGAGACCGCCCAGAACCAAAGCTTTTCCCAGAAGTTAATACACAGGAATTCCAACACCAGTCCTGATCCATAAGCCCATGCAGGCTTTTCCTTCATGCAAATACCATGACCATATATGGAGAGTGCTGAGCAGCTCTGGCTGGAGGTACAGGAAATGGCTGGGTTTGATTCAGTATCATAAGCAGCACTTTTCCCCTCATTTCTCTCCCGTCTACTGTACGTGGCTCTCCCTCTCCTTTTCCACACCGGGCCTTGACACACAGTCTGCCATGTGTTGCAGCGGCGCATTAGCCCTGCCCTCCGAGGCGAAGCTGGACAAGCGCCATGAGAACAAACTCCTTCTCTTCTAAAAATAAGAGGCGACTAAAAGCCGTTCATCACTCCACTCCAAAAGTGTGGCACGGTTTCAGTGCGACTTGAGGCAAAAAAAAAGAAAAGAAAAGAAAAAGAAAAGCTCACCACCACAGAGGGTCAGGGTGAAGTAACTGGAAAGCTGAGGGCATCTGTCTTTACAAACGTGGAGATGAAACAAGCCGAGTGGCCTGTTTGTCATCAGCAGATTAGAGGAACCCTTTTAATGAAGGAGAGGCCAAACTGCAGGATGTATATTACACGAGGCCTCTGAAGTTACATACATCTAAAAAAAACAAAAAAAACACAAAACACCCGCTTTTACATCAACAACTAATAGTTCATGTTGTGAATGTAGCCACAGGGAGAAATACCCCACCAAGCTTTGGAGCGGATATGACTATGACCTGAAACAGTCTTTAGTTGTGACCCCATATCTGATGCGCCCTTGTGTTGTTCAGATTAGGAGCTGAGTACCACCGGCTGACTCGACCTGATTTCTGAAGTCTCGCAATGATGTGTTTTACATTATTGAAAGCGATTTTCCAACATTCTTGGCATTTTTGTCACGTTGATTGCAACATAAAGAGAGATAAAATACCACCTTAAAGGAGCATTTGGCCACTCTTCAAAAAAGTGGTTGTGCTATGCTCACTCTCCTTGGGCATATGAGCAGGCACAGACAAAAAAGAAAACAATATATAAAGTATGGCCGCCGATAAGCTCTCTCGTCCCCAACCCGCCCCCCACTCACACTAGAGGTAGAGATATCACAGCAGCTCACAGAGCTAGCACCTGTGAGCTAGCTAGATTAAGCTAGATGACTCACGTTGGAGACAATGATGTCATTGTGACCTCACTCCAGTGAGAGAGAGAGAGAGAGAGAGAGAGAGAGAAATGGCCGACAGGTCAAGTGCCTTAATTCCATTTCTGAGTAATTAGGTATTTTTGCTGTGGTAACAGACTAAACAATAGTTTTAAATTGAAATATCCATGTGGCGAATCACCGACACAAATGAGTTGTTACATAATACAGCTTAAGAGTCTTTCCGTAAAAGTATAACAGAAGGAAAATATTGTTTTCCTTTGGGAGTATTGGGTGTGTTCTTTCTTGGAACTTCATACTTCCAGTAGTGACTGTAATCCTGCTGATGATCCAACAAATAGCCACCAGTACACAAACATTCCACTTCAGTCTCAAATTAAAAGATTTCCTGGAGAAAATGTAAAGAACAAGAGTGGATAAAAAAATGTTTAAAAAAAGATTATGCTCCACTACGGGTGCAGGGGCACTGAATAAGTGGAGAGTAGTCAGGAGTCAGATGTTAATGCTATTTCCACATTATCTTTACTTGCCAAAGACTGTGATGAAAAGGCCCCTGGTGATGGAGCCAAGAGCAAAAAAAACCCAAGCAATCTAATTTAGTAAACATGTGTCATAAATTAAAGCACAAATTAAGGATTGTTCCAGTCTCACCGTGAACAAGTACAAAGAGTTTCCAATAAGACTGAAATTCAGATTGGTTGTTGGATTCGTCTTGGTGACAGAACTGTTCCTCTTTAGGAACATTTTGTGATTGTAATGGCTTGTAAGGGAATCTGTCATCCACATGGAGACAAAAGAGTTGGCTTATCGTCAAAATTAAAAACACCAAACAGGAAATCTGCTCTTTCTCTCAACATGATTAGTGGTCCTAAGTGTAAGAACATGCAACACATACACACACACACACACACACACACACACCACACATACACACAACTCTACCCCTCTATTCAATATGGGAAAGTCACAAAGAGTCTCAAAGTCACTGATTTGGCCTAAAAGTTCACATTAGTTTGTGAATGGCAATGTAAACCAAGGACTGACTCAGAAATCCCTGATAGGTTCAAACACTTTTAATGCATTCAAACCAAACACAGAGTTTCCTTTTCATCACGTTCTTGTTGAGTTGCACACAACTTGGGAATCCTGTGAATACAACGACTCTCTCGTTATCATATTTCTGTGCAGCAATCTAAAAACAGAATACTTCACACAATGGGAGGTCAAAAAGAATAGTGGTAAAGGAGAATTTACATTTACATGTGTGTGTAGTGATGCCACACATCCATCCATCCAATCACTCATTCATCCATCCATCCATCTATCCATCCTTCCATCTCTCCAGCCTTTATCAAACCATCCATCCATAGCACTCATCCATCCAACATCCACCAGTCTACCATCGAGCCATCCATCCTCACGAACACTCATTCATCCATTTTTCATTGTCCACACCACTTGTCCATCCATTCATCCATCCATTATCTAAAAATCTCCCCCATCGAGCCATCCATCTTTCCATCTCTCCAACCATGTCAAAACCACCCATCAATCCATCCATACTGCTCATCCATTCACCCATCAGTCCGTTGTTACCACTCATCCATCCAGCGTTCATCCTTCCATCCATCCACTAGCTAAAATTCTCATTCATCATTCATTCATCCATCCAGGCATTCATCTTTCCATCTCTCCAACCATGTCTAAACCACCCATCCATTCATCCATCCAAACCGCTCATCCATTCATTCATCAGTCCAAGTCTTGCGATTCACCCATCCAACATCCATCCTTCCATCCATCATCTATACCACTCACTCATCCATCCATCCATCCATCCAACCATGGGCTGCCATGAAACACACACTATCCACAGGCTGCAGGTCCAGACACAGTCACAGACGACCGTTATCAGGTCTAGCATGACTGAATTACTGAAGGGGCCCAAAGTGCTCCCATGACTGTCCACCTCCTGAACGCAGCCAGGAGAAGTCAGGGCCGCGCTCCAACACAAATTCACTGCGATAATGTGTGGGTTGATTCAGGCAGATTTCCCCCTCGTGCTGGAAACTCAAACATATCTGCTTCGATCTAAACTCAAAAGAGCTTAAGGAGGTATTACTCTACAAACAGCATTTCCACCTGGTCCCTGCTTGTACTTTGTCCAGGATTATTCACTCTCTTGTGTGTGTGTGTGTGTGTGTGTGTGTGTGTGTGTGTGTGTGTGTGAATGTGTGTGAGTATGTGTATGTTCAGTGCAGATACTGATAAAACTGCTGCTGAACGAGTTGGCTGGCCTTTAGAGGGGGAGGATAAACAATGATGTGAAACAGAGCTGAAACTGTGTGTGTTTGTGTGTGTATGCCTGTGTGTGTGTGTGCGTGCATGTGTGTGTGTGTGCGTGTGTTTGGGGTGTCAGAGGAGCAATGACCCACATAAACAAGTCTGATCTGGTTGGAACTTCCGAGGGATGGGATATTCATTAAGGTCACACACAGACAGACACACTAACACTTCCTCCCAAGTGATGCAGAGACGAACAGCAGACACACACAGCTATAAACAAAGCAGCTTCATGTTGTGTCTGATCTCTCATGTTTTGCTGTGTGTGTATCTGTGTGTGTGTGTGTGGGGGGGGGGGGGTCACGTGCTGTGAGTGTTCATTGTATTCTCTGTATATTGTTAGGACACTCAAACTTTAGGAATAAAAGACTTCCACAGTCAGTACACATGATGCTGAGCCGAGAGCATGATTTCTACTGGTGTATTCAACGGTGCCTTGCTCACGGGCATTTAATCGACGTGCCACCATACGCAACCGGGAGGCCGAACCTATAGACGTGCGTCAGTGGCACTGAAGAGAACCACAAAGAGAGGTCACGTATGAGGGAGGAATAAGGAGAATTATATTCACTTGTGCTGGGGTGTGGTGAACGGGGAAGTAACTGCTTGTGCCCTCAGGAGTGAGCACCATCCCTCCTACAGGACACAATGATTAAGTGCAAACAGACACTGGCTGACTGTTAACACATGTCACACATGAGCGGCGCAAAGTTTGAGCTTTACACACATCGGCTCTTTTCTGTTCCGTCCACTAATAAAATGTGATATCAAAGAAAATGTGGCTTTGGGTGGAACTGGGCTGAAATCTAAGACACTGGAGGTGTCACAGAAGGCTGGGCTTCTTTGTGAAAGCAGCCTCAGTAGTGGCCACATGTGAACAACACCCCCCCCCCCCACAGCGTATGTAGTCATTCATAGTTGTATGTTCACTTTAAGTGTCAGACAACGAAACCAGTATCTCCTGTTTTCCTAGAGGGTAGAATGTCCGTGTTTAGCGTTGTTTTTGTTTTTGTTTTTTAAACATCTGTCACTTGTTAAGAGGAAATTAGTGGAGTATTTAACGTTTGAAAAGATAAAAAGACAATCCCTGGGCTATATGAGATACCACATAAAATAAGGCCTCGTTTCATTCTCACGAGACAACAATGCTTCCAGGGAGAGTTACTCAAATCTTCCCCTCTAATTTTATGGTCTCAACCTTATTATGCTATAATCTAGTGCAAAAGGCAACTGAATTGAATCCAGGATTATGTATAATCATCGATGTAAAGGTCCCCTTATATCCATAAAGCAATCAGCGTCACATGTTCCCACAGCTGCCATCAGAAGTCAGTGTTTCCAAGAGTTTGTACCAGAGCCTCCAGCTGGGTCATATAAGGTCATACCCAGAGCGGGAAGGGGAAGGGAGGGGAGGAGGGGGGGGCGCATCTGTTTTGGGGAATCTATCATCTCCCATTAAAACACAGACAGACCAACATGTCTGAAGAACACTGTGTTGATGTGCACCAAAGCTGTTGATGCCACTCTCAGACAGTCACTGTTCCAGTTCTGCCACTGGATTCCAGTGGAGCCATGGAGCCTCGCCAGTGTGAATTCCCCTTAACAAGTCAAAAGGTGCCACATGTTAGTGCGCACTTTAACTTAGGGGGGATGAAAAGTGCTTTTTTCCCCCGTTTGATCAAAATCCACTGAAGGCAAAAGGAGAAAAGGAGAACAGAGGCAGGGCAGGACATTTACGAGTTTCTAGCTCCAGCGCAGATTTCCATGAAATGTGTCGGCAGAATTCAGTGTTGGTCAAAAGTTGGATCATGAGGCAGATGCCAGAATCATTCCGGATGGTGCCCGCTGCAACATTTCTATTGATTTCCCGAGCTACAACTCCTGGATTGTTGATGGCTGTTGATCTAACTGTGCATTTCATTTGGCTCTGCATCATTCAGTGTAAAATGACTCCTGGACCTTGGCAGAAGTTTGAGCTCCGCTGTGTGCGATCAAGTTCCCCAGACTGAACAGCAGCAGAGAAAGCGAAAGGCTAACAACAAGCCCAGATCATGTCACTGTCTATCAGTCTTTTTGTATGCGAGATGAGACGTATGAGATTATTCCATTGAAATCAATATCTTGACAAATCTCTCCAACACTGAATATTTATATTCAGATTTAAATTCAACCGCAAGCAGTTCATTAGAAATACAATGAATGGGAATTCCCAAGTTGAGAACGTTGAATTAGATAAAGGCTGAATTACACATCGTAAATGTATTTGTTGTAGTGACACTTGCTGTTGTTTAACTCAACACATCTCATTACTTTGTCACGATGCCAGGAGGGGCTGAGGCCGGCATCCATCAGATCCAAAGTCAATATTTGTCTCGGCTCCGTAAAGAGGAACACTCATGGAGAATAAAAGTGCTGGCATTATAACGTCACAGTCCAATGGCAACACTGATGGTTGGTGGTTTCTTTCTGCAGAATAATATCGGAGCAGATTAAACTCACATGTTTCACAGCCATCTACACTTCCTATAGGACATCAATTCATTTCAAGTTCGGTCCTGACACACGCTCTATGTTTAGCTGCCCTGCTGAGAGTGTGTAATACACTGCAAAACCAGTATTTAAAGCTCAGCGGGACGCTATTTAGATACTCCACTCACTGTATGATTCCATAGTGAGAAATGCCCTGATTCAGCTCTGCCCTGACGGGACATGAGCCAGAGAACACAACTCATTCAAAACAGCTAATTTTGACTTTGTTTCCAGCCGGTTCCTCCGTGTTCGTTCCTAAATAACAGCTGACCAACCTTTAAAAAGCTTTTGCTCCACATCTGTCACTGTTTTTCCAAGACCGTTCAAAGTCTTTGCCAAAATAACTTGATATGTTGAGGGTAAAAAAAGGCACTCATTAAAATTAAAGGTACAATTTGTAAGATTTATTGGCATTTAGTGGTGGAGTTACATGTTGCAGCTGGATACGCCTCACCTCATCCCTCACTGTCAGGCATGCAGGAGAATCTATGGTGGCCCTACTGGGCTACTGCACAAACACGGTGATGCAACATGGCCGCCTTGTTTCAGTTGTAAACGTGAAGAGCTCATTCTCGAGAAATGAAAGCAAGAACTTGAATGTCACGATGATTATAAACGTAGACAAACTTTACATTGAACTTTACCTTTATTCCATTTCTGCGAGTAGAAATGGAACCATGTGCACATAAATCTTACATAATGCACCTTTAAAACCAAAAGTGCCATTTGCTTTTGACAAATGTTCTTCCTGCAGTACAAACAATGACAAACAAAGAATGTGGCTCAATAAGTCCAGCCTTTTCTTCTTAATTACATAACTTCCCCGCGTCTGCACAGAGTCTTTGTTCAGAAGTGAGGTTAAACAGTTACAGAGCAAAGGTGGAGTCCAAAGCAAAGAGAGAACACAAAAAGAAGTATGAGGTTTGTTGAGCGAATACAGTGAGAGGCCGTAACCAGAGTCAGAGCTCAAACAGTGGCTGCCTGTGGTCATGTGACAATGGGAAACGAGCAGAGCAGACAAGTGAAGGACAGGTGCGGGAGTCTGACTTGGTCCGATGGCGGAGGAAGTCATACATTCATACATGCAAATACAAACAGGTGGTTATGACAGGAAACGGCTCGGGGTTTGATCCAGCGGCATGGTGGAGCCGCTAAACAAATACGCCAGGGACAAGATTCCGCCACGTCGCACCACCGTGTATTTACAGAAGCCCAGAATGGACAAACTTCACACCTTTTGAGTTGCAGTGGAAAATGAGGATTACTCCAAGTCTTCCTACATAAAGGCCTCATCCTAGTGTCAAGTCCATTTGTATATTAAGGTGATGATGGTCATTCCAAAACATCTGCATACTGAGTTTTTATTCCATTTGAGTAGAAATAAAGATAATGCATGAATCTTTCACTCAGGACCAGGGCTGTCAAACGTCCGGCCCCCGGCCCAGAGCCAGCCCACCCGAGAGTCCACTCCGCCCCGCGGGGGTGATCTTGCAAAGTGTTTGTATTAAATTCACAACAGTTCTTGAACTTTTTGCATTAAAACAAAAGGAAATGTTTGGAGTTCTCATATTGACACCCCTGCTCGGGACCTTTAACTAATTTTTTTTTTTTTTTTTTAAATGGTCACACATGGTCATCACAGTCTCTAAGAAGAAGGAACGCAGATTTCACTTCCACTGTATGACGACAGTTTATCTGTATCTTTTAGACAGCTGTGTAATTATACAGCAAGATCAGGTTCACTTCATCTACATCAGAAGAGGAAACCTTCCGAACATGTATGACATGACCACATTGGGTTGTTTTGATGATCAGCTGATGAATCTGTATCTTCTCCTCATGTGTGAGCCCCATGAGAGCCACATCTGCCCTGAGCTCCGAGGCCTCGGGCAACAACACGGTAAACACACCGAGTCACACACAGCACGAGAAAACCAACTCACCACTTCCAGGTTTAGAAGATCCCGTTTCACAGAAACACCGACTAACGAGAACACTAGACGTCTTGATGTCAACGCTCCGAGCTGTGAAAATCACAGCGACCGTTCAGACAGAAATGATGGAACATCTGATGAGGAGCTGACAGCTTCTGCACAGCAATAAACAACAGACACGTGAGCACAAATGGATCCAGTCTGAGGAGTTAAATGAAACCTTTCAAAGATCTTAAAAAAGGGTTATAAATGTAAAAAGTCCCACAGACACGTTGCTCCATGTCTCATGTTGAAGATGACAAACAGGCCACTGACAGACCCAAAGACAGGCAGCACAGACCAAGCCGCAGCAAATCCAGAGATATCGTTTCCACAGACGTGTCACTTTCTTTAGATCAAAAACAAAACACAAAAACACCCTGTGAGAGAAAATCCCTTGAGCTGCCCATGATTCGTGTTCACACCGAGGTTCCTCATTGGCCCGCATCGTACCCTTCCACCTTTCGTGGAAATCCGCCTCATCGTTTTTGCAGGAACATTACGACAAACGAACGGACGAGACAAAAACTATCGTACAGACTGAACAATCTGTAGAAAGGCATCGACCTCTGATGCGTAAGTAAATGTATTAAAGATACAGTGGGTAAAATCTTGCCTTCCACGCGTGTGAAGCCTGTGGTACCCAATCAGTTACCATTGAAGCTCAACAGGTGTTTACTTTGTCTATTCCTGTGCAAAATGGCAGCCACTGTGGAGAGGACCTGACCTTTATATAAACACAAAGACTCATTCTAGACTAATAAAATTTAAAAAAAAACACATATCAGTGACATGCATACGACTCGTACATTCAAGTGACTATGCACTTATTTGATGATGAAGCCACATAGTTATTTTTAACTGAATCACCGCTGACTAAAATATGAATCAATTTCAAATCAATCCGACGCGGTGCACCTTTAATGTGCGCCTCTCGTCCACGGTGATTTACAGCAAGTGCGGCCGTGGGCTAAGTCAACTTCGAGGGGGTCCGTCATCACACACAGCAGCACGGCAGTGCAAACACTGCAGCTTTGTGAAGACGAGGCCGTATGGAACTGATCAGCACAAGTGTGTGAGCGGAGTGAACCACAGCGACGAGCCTGACGAGTTCCCCAGCTCCGCCGAATATTCGGGTGTTCGTCCTGTTTTCAGAGAGAGGGATGGAATTCCTGGGCAAATCTCTGCAGCAGTGACGGCTGTGAAAATGGAGCAGCGGCTTTGAAAGGGAGGAGGGGGGGGGAAGGGGTCGGGGCGGGGGGGGGGGGGGGGGGGGGGTTTCCCCCCACGCACCC